>CAKAKR010066832.1:0-19038 GCA_916700685.1 Adelosebastes latens | reverse complement strand
ATGTGATTATCATAAAGTGGGCATGTCTGTAAAGGGGAGACTCGGTCATTTTCATTCACATATCTTGAGGTCAGAGGTCAAGGGACCCCTTTGAAAATGGCCATGTCAATTTTCCCTTGACAGAATTTAGCATAGGTTTGGAGCGTTATTTAGCCTCCTTCACGACAAGCTAGTATGACATGGTTGGTACCAATGGATTCCTTATGTTTATCATGCCAGAATCTTCATTCAAGCTTTAAAACTGAGCCCGCTACAACCTAAAAACCGCAAGTTGCGTTAATGCGTTAAAGAAATTAGCGGCGTTGAAACAAATTTGTTCCTTAGTGATCAGGAAACTAGCAGGAAATATGTTTTAAAGCCTGTAGCATTGTGTGTTTAACATTTTACAATTATTAATTAAGGTACTACTATTTTACAGTTCTTGATGAAAGTCTATTTTACTGCAGCAAAATACGTTTTAGCAATTGTTAGTACAGTATGAGGATGTGCTCTAAAATACAGGGTGTCTTCTGCATCTCTGCAGAGAAATCCCATCACCCTGTCTGACACACGCAGAGGTGTTAATGACTGTGCAAGCTGTGAAACACAGTTACGCTGCAGTGTGGTGTACACTGTCGTGAAACAATTTGCATTTCAAGAATAAGCACATTAACGCTTTTTTACTCATAATCCTCCCCCTTCCTTTATTTCCACTTCTTCTCCCCATGTAAGTGCATCTGGTCTTCCCTTTTGCTAAACGCCTCAGGGTGGCTGGCTAAACTTCAGAGCTGGCTTCACCTCCGGGCTTCGTGATACCATTTTTAGTCAGGTTTCGAGTTCGCCATACAAGGAAAGCGGGGAAAAGAGGTCGAGTCAGGAATGTGTGAATATCTTGACTCCTTTTATGCGTTTTGAGGAGAATTACAGACTAACTGAGCAATTAAAAATGCTACAATCCCAAAAAGCCAGAGGAGAGAGAAGAGTGTGACTCACCACGATACAGGGACAGCCAAGTGTTAAGTGTGCTCATTTAACATTGATTCTCTCATCCCGACAGACAACTGCAAAACAGTAGTTAACCAAATAGCTTCTTCCCTTTAATTGTGTATAAACAGCAGAAGAAACGACATGTGAAAAATGTTGTATTAAAGAGGTTATAAGGTCACCCTCTGCAAACCAGATTTCTGTTTCTCTTGTGAGTCCCCGTCACATCATCACTGGAGCACCCCTTTCAGTACAGTACTTTACCCCTAAAGTCTAATACAGTCTCTTATATGTGTTTGTTTTGTTTGGTGTTTTGTGTCCCTGATGATGTCAGAGAAACCAGGACACACCCTGTTGCAGAACAGTTTTTTAGTGACCCAATTTGTTTTGATTTTCGTATTCTCTAAAATGGACAGTGATGCAGTTTAAATCTGCAATCATCAATTTTGTGACCACTTGAGGGCAGTGCAACAAGCTCTAAGCACGACATTAGCCCCGTTTCGACTGCAGGAACTTTACCCAAAAACTAGGAACCTTTTGAGGAACTCATTGCATTTCGTCCACAGGGACCAGGGTCTAAATTAAGTTCTGGGGCCTTGTTATCACCCAAAAAGGCCCCGGTCGGGGTAGTACTTTCTAAAATTACAGGAACTTTCGGGGTGGGGTTTGCAGGGATGACTGTCGCTGGTCAAACACACACACACACAGCACCACTGTTTCAACTGTACCGCTTCATTCATAAAACAAGGAAGTACTCTAGTATCAATTTAGGACTGTTTTAGGACTTTCCTTTCCTTGTAAAGTAGTCCCGAGACTTCTTGGTGGAAACCCAGCTATTGACATATTATCATCTTACAAGATTGATATAGCAAACTTGTTAGCAATCAGTGGCTTATTTACACATCTAGCAGATACAGAGCAACATTAGCATTCATTTGAAGTTGTGTTTTTGTGAACCTGATGAATGTCAGTCCAATATTCACTCTCTTTTAACTCCGTTTTGCCAAGTCCTGACAAAAATATATGCTCCACTATGTTCACTGGCTAGTGCAGGAAAGGTAGCGTACTGCCGGTTTATCAGGGCTTTTTCACTGAAAACAGCTGTCTTTTACCTGATGAGAATGGTGAAAGTGAACCAAAGCAGTAAAGTTGTGAGCAGTAAAACCGAAACAATTACGTAGCTAAACTAGAATTACCGCCTCACGGTATGCCTCCGCCAACCAGTCGAGTTGCAGTTTACATCCTTCTCCGTCCAAAATGTCATCACTTCATCATTTTATCCTATTAGACATTTGTGTCAAATTGTCATTCTTCAGTTATGGCCAAAAACGAGTTTTGTGAGGTCACAGTGACCTTTTCATTGACCACCAAATTCTATTCAGTTCATCCTTGAGTTCAAGAGGACGTTTGTACCAAATTTGAAGAAATTCCCTCAAGCCGTTCACGAGAATGGTACGTACGTACAGACAACCCAAAAACATGTTTATAAAATGCTACAAAGCTTCGTAGAGTTGAGCAGTTTGTCACCACAAGTGACACTTTTCACATTACACAAAGTATTTTTTCAATTGCTAATATTAAAATAATGCTTAGTGCAGCTTGGAAGGATTTTGTGTAAATAATCAGCAAATTTGATGGGAAAAGTTTGGATCTGTGCATGGGGAGCATGGAAATCTCATAGCACGATTCTTGGCCATAACTCTATTTCCAATCTAACTCCTACTTACATTTTAGAGCATTAAACCAGCTATTGTTTGTTTGCAAACTCTGATTTGGGTTTAATTGTAATTAGCCTGAGAATGACAACAAAGCACTTGTTTGGCCTATCTGCAGAGCCCACTTAAGCCCTTATTCAAACCGTGAATTTTCCATGAGCCTTAGCCAGCTACTATGACTCACATGTCATCAAACTCCACGTGTGATAACCGATAAGCTAGTCTTTCTCATACACACACAAAAACACACACACACAGCGGGTACTTCCTTAAACTAAATTGCTGTTTTGGCATGAGGAGAGATGTGGGGAAAGCTCCGAGATCACGTTCCATAATAGCACGTACTGTTTGTTTTTGACCACTGACGCTGATACACCCACGGCCGCTCGGCGTGTAACAAGTGAGCGTGCTCATCACTTATTTATTTGGTCTCTATGAGCGGACATCCTGAGGGAATGAGAGGAGGAAGACGAAGAAGAGGGGGAACGAGGAAGAGGAGAGGGGTGTTGAGTTACACAGGGCTGAAAAGTGGCCGGCTCATCTGCCATTGCAATGTTCCCTGCGGTGACCTACTCCCTTTGTTCTCTTTGTGCATGTGTGTGTGTGTATCAGTCTTGTGAGTAAGCATGTGTGTGATGTGCACAATGTGTTCAGGATTCTTCGCTGTGTTTCCACAATTAGTGAGCTGGTATTTCTGTATCCATCCCCACATAGAGTCTGCATGGTAAAGTGACAGGTAGCACCGTTAGTATCGAAGCACGACTGAAGGACGACTGGCGGAGAAAGAGTCGTTTTGACCGCACACACACAGTCACACACACACACACACACACACACACATACACAGCTTGATCCAGCACCTGCTACTGCTGCTGTATTTGCAGTGACTGAAAGCTGCAGGACAACAGGTGAGAGAGCAGAAGAGAACAGCATGTTCTTGTTTTTCATTCTCAACAAGCCAGATAACAACATCTATTGAAGAAGCTGGACGAAAATACGATTTATCTCACGTACAGTAACTAGGTAACAGAAAACAAGAGAAAACTGGATATACTCTGAGAACAACTGAGGGGGGGGGAAAATACACAATTTATAAACCTAACATCACCCTCATGCTTCTCACGTTAAAGTCTATGTTTTACTCGCACGCTTTGTTTATCTAACAAGAGAAATCTGATGTGTGTAGGGTGGAGACAGTCGAGAAGAGGAGGCGTGAAGTCACAGCTCTCAAATAGCCGACAACTTGGCTTGATTGAAACGGCAAGCGCTGTTGTTATGGCTGACCGCAAGTCTCTATATGTCACCTTTACATAACACCCAAAGGGTGCACCTCAACAGGCTAAATTCCCTTCCTTTCCTGTCCTGTCTCTTTATCTCTGCCCCGCTGTTTCACAACTGAGCGAGCCTGGGGGGACCGTTTTATCATCATGCAAGCAGCAATTTGCAACATGACATCTTTCTTCTCACTTTAATTTTGACACATTTCACCAATCAGAACAATTGCCATTCTTGCGACACATTTACGAGAATGCAAGAATCTTGTAGAACTGCTAAAATTAGCATCTTCCAAATCGCTTTTCTTAAAGAGGCCCCTGGAAAACAGTAACAGCTTAGAGCCAAGGTAATTAAGAAAATTACTAAAGGAAATATTTTCTTTTATGCATCGGTAGGGAAAATATACTTTAGGCTCTGTGTTTAAAGTCTTTATATACGGGATTCAGAGCATTAATCAAACAGCAACTGGCCATGTGGAGTAATGTCTACCTGAGCAGAGATTGAAGTCACTCTCCCTCTGTGTGCGTCGTAATCCAAGCTTTACTTTGTTGACATAGCCGGGCCGGCCAAGCGTGCATTTTAGCGCATGTGAGTCTTTCTGTTGTGCCCATGGATGTATAAAGAGAACTGGATACAGCGTTGGAGGCGGGCTCCTGTTCATTCCTATGAGAATTGCTCAGTGGCGCATGAAGCCGAAATGGCCCGACTGCCGAGTGATAAAGTACCCGGACCATCCAGCAATCTTTAGCATCCATTGGGCCTATAGCGCAGGCGCAGTTTCCTTTAACTTCGCCATCCAGCCCTCGCTCGAGCCCTCACTCCAGCCGCGGTCTGGGGCTCATTCACATGAACGGACAAAGGGAAATAACTCTGGATTTAGCTATTAGTGCATTTTAAAACTTTTAGGACTGTCAGGAGAACGGGGAGAGGGACGCAATTGTGGACCAGGGGAATCTCAAAGTTAATCCCGAAGGATAACCACAAAAATCGCAAACGATTGAAAGGGAGAGGGGGAAACACCAAATGAAAACGGGCCTAAAAGGAAGGCTCCCTACACTCAATATATCTTGAAAAGACTAAAACTAAAACACCGCCGCCGAGCAGCTGACTAGAACATAAATGAAACAAAAGAACCAGCGAAGGCAGGCCACACAGACCTAACCCACTCTAAGAGACTCCAGCTCTGAGAAGAACCTAAATGGTGAACAAATCCCACAGACAGGTTCACATGGTACTTCTGCAGATTCACACACCCCTGTACAGACAGAGCGAAAACAGGACAGCACTCTCACTACCTCTGACAAAGAGACAATGAGTCAGCACCTGAGCACTGAAACCAGGGGTGGATATAGGCTTCAATCACCTGATCCTCATCAGAGACAATTTAGGCTCCACAGCTGCCTCTCCTCAGAGATAATTAACCCAACCAGCCTGCTGAGTGGCAAGTGACAGTCCCAAGGACCTAATGATTTAAATAAGGGCTATTCAAGTGTTCATACTGGGAAGTTGATTAACCTAAAAAAAATGGCATCACATGACCGAAACGGAAGTTGTAGTACCACCGTTTGGCCACTACGAAAAAAATTGCTTCACAGCCCGGCATGCTTCCTGGGGGCTTTGGTGTGCCACACTGGCTAGCTAATCGCCACCGCTCTGCACTGCGCTCATACAGAAGTTGCCGCCGATAACGCCGTCCAGGAAACGTAGCACCCACCCTCTGGTTCCCCTGCAGGTTAACACTGTTAGCTCTGTCAGCACTGTTGCTGTTGTTTGCACTATTAGCACCGTTAGCTGCTAGCCATGTGTCCTGCTGCAAGAGTACAACTATCACCACAGTTTACAGTAAACAAAGTCCTCTTGATGGCTCATGAAATGCTTCTGGTCGTAGAAAGTGAAGGGAAAATTGGGAGAAAATGCAAATGAGCTGCTGCCAATGTGCCACACTTCTTCTAAGTGAAGAAACAAAGGGTGGAACTACAGTGCTTGAACTGCAAATTGTATTTTTAAAGTAAAATTTGTAGCCAATTTTGTATTATGTAGTATAAGCCATGACTATACTATTGAAGAAGAAGAAGACAAAAATAGAGATCAAGACAGAAGAATACGACTCACAAAATGGCCAAACAAAGAGACAGAAAGCAAGCCGACACAATAAAAATCCAATGTGGAGAAGCTTGCTAGTGAACTGCAGCCACTTTGGCGGCGGCTGCAGGGCCATCCTTCAGCTGATTGCCTCTTGGGTAATGAGGCAGTTATGTTCCTGACAGTAATGGAAAGGCTGTCATGGCGGTGGCAACAGGACATGACTGCGGGCATGACTCACATTCAGCGACGCAGGGAGGCAGCAAACGCAGAACCAGCTAGTGGTTCTGACACACAATCATCCCAACAAAAGATCAGTCGGCTTAGGGATGAGGCGCAGGTTTATTGAGCGATGTCAACAGGGTTTCATCTGGGGCAGCATCAGCAGCAGTGATTGACAGAACAGAGCAGGAGCGAACGGGGTGCAGGAGATGAGATGAAGCGGAGGAATTTAAAAGTATTAACAGTACATCTACTTCACACCGCTTTCAGGTAATGAATCAGTCAAGTGGCAGAGCTGGGTGTAACCCTGTGACATATGACTGTGACTTAAGCGTTTTCGCATCTTATGTAAAGGAAGGATTACGTTTCTTCAACGTGTGGGGATCATTTACCATTAGCAGAGCTTCAGGTCCATCCTGTTCTGTTTGCACGGTAAACACAATGACGGATAAACATGCAATGAATCCAACCAAAACGTCCACACAAATACCAGACTCTCAAACTGTGACGCTCCGCAAAAGCTGCAGCATGCTGTCGACTTCCATTGTTGTTGTTGACTCATTGTGCAGTTTAGGGAGTTAAATAAGGCTCAAATATTCAGCCGTTTGTTCTCCATCACTGGTGAGAGTGAACAAGTCACATCAGCTGAAACACACCGACATGTCCTGTCATTTCTTTGATCAGCCATGTGCCTGAAAACACACTAAACACACACCCCGATTTTGATTTCAAAGTAAAAGCTTTTGCATTTTTGGAAAGGCATTGAACAGTTAAATGTGCAGAGCGAGAGAACAGCATGTAGAGATCTAATACAGACTGTTGTATAATAGTATTATTAGAAGTCAAAAAAAGCATTCAGTATAGAGATGAACCAATAGCTGATAAATTGATATAAATATAATATATATTATACAAAAATGCTGAAATGTCACAGGTTTTGGCTTTCCAAAATATTTGAAAAAATGTGTTTTCTTAGTCTTTTATGATTATTAACTGAATACTTTTGGGTTTTGGACTGTTGTTTGGACAAAACAAGCAGTTTAAAGACTAGGGCTGTCAAAGTTAACGTGATACTAATGCATTAAAGCAAATTCGTTTTAACGCTACTAATTTCATTAATGCAACTTTCGATTTATAGGTTGTAGCAGGCTCAGTTTTAAAGCTAGAGGGAAGATACTGGTATCATATGAAAGTTGAAACTTACGCTAAATTTTGGCGAGGAAAAACTGGCATGGTCATTTTCAAAGGGTCCCTTGACCTCTGACCTCAAAATATGTGAAAGAAAATGGGTTTTATGGGTACCCACGAGTCTCCCCTTTACAGACATGCCCACTGTGTGTTGATAAGAGTATTAAATACTTGACAAATCTCCCTTTAAGGCACATTTTGAACAGATAAAAAATGTGCGATGATTGGTGATTAACTATGGACAATCGTGTGATTAATCGCGATTCAATATTTGAATCTATGACAGCCCTATTAAAGACCATTTCCCGACATTTCATAGATCAAACGATTATCTGATTAATTGAGAAAATAATAAGCATCTTAATCAGTAATGTAAAATAACCATTGGTTGCATCTACAAGCATGCTTTGTCTGTGTAGAAATCTGCAGCCGCAGCATTTAAATTCACCGACCGACTCACAATGCTCTATTTTGGTCCGCTTTCTCATTTAAGCTAGTACAGTATTTAAATCACATTGGCACTCGGATACCAAAATCCATGACTGTAATCCACAAGCTAGTCCAATTCTATGTTGAATTACACCATTTGGCATTTTGGATCAAAATGAAAAGATTAACCGAGCCTAATTGGGACGTAAAGGAATGGTTATTCTGTGTGTGTTTTTTTTTTTCCTTTGGCGAATCACTCATCTTTCTCTGCGACACGTGCGTGGCTTTAGCACAGTCTAATCCAGACCCTCGTGCTTGAATGGGATTTGGGTGAAAACCGACAAACTAGGCCACGGAGCCTCGGGGTGAGTCAGGGACAGTATTACACCAAAAATAGAGTATGTTGGAATAATTAAGAAAATTCATTTCTTAAGTGTGTGGACCATCGTTTTTAATTACCGTCCTCCCTAAAGGGGCTAAACTGGAACCAGTCTAATGAGGTCGGACAAGAGAGGCAGATTGTAGAGATAACGGACGCAGCTGGATGATAAATCTCATACCTGCATGCATGTCTGTTCCAGCACATTTTTGCTTATCACATTCCTTGTTTTTTTCCATTACTGTTCCTTAAAACAGAGCCAACTTTCCACTGCAATTATGTCTGTGTGCAGTTACAGCTATCAGTTGTGACATGAAAATGTATTATGTTCAAAACACAGCAGACCTTTCAGCTGCCAAACATTACTATGAACACTGTCAAAAGTAAAACTAATAGTCAAAATATAAAGATGTTTCCATTACGTTTTCAGCCGTCTTTCTACAACACAGAACCACACACACCTCAGTGAACCTGTTACTAAATGTTCTGTTGCTAGTAGCAACCACTACCGGCACAGTTCTGTAGCAGTTTAGCTAACGGTTTCATTCATCCTTTTGTCAGATCTGTGACCAAGCAAATATTGACTAGCATCTACAGTACTATCTATTCCCCTGCTAGCTGTCTGAGGCTAATGTGCTGCTAATAAAACAATCTAATCAGGGATCTGGGCACACTTGACCCCAAAGTGCAGTTCGTTTGATTAGTGTGAAAGCTCTGTACCGTACTCGGGCATGGAGTACGTGGTCTGGAGTACGGTTCATGTGTACTCGGGTACGGTTCACATCCGGTGTGAAAGCCAACCGTACCGAAACACGGAAGTGGACTGCTATTTAACGGCAGTAATGTTAGCAGTCAGCGAGTAGTTGTAAAAAGGGCAGGCTTTTTTCAACGCCGCCGGTCTCCTCTGAAATCTGTATATGCGCGCAGCATGCGCCGATCTCATCCTCTGAACTGCATGGCCGTGGGTGATAAAGCAGGAAGGCAGGCGAGAAGGTCCTTAAACGATGTTTGTTATTTTATTTAGCTAGTTTAATGGTCTGTCTCCGAAGAACGAGAGCCGCTCAGCTGCTCAGCGGGCAGAGAGAGAGAGACAACGTGTAGAGTCGGAATATTTTTATATCAAACTCGGTGAAATAAGAGTTTATTTCGACCAAACCAAAGTTAGTGATTGTTGGAAAGACTAACAACGACAGTTTTTTGTGAGTTTTATTTAGTTTCTGTCAAGTTTGAATGAAGTGTTTTATGATGCCACTTCACTAGAACAGCTGATCTCAACATAAACAAATACACGTGGATGATGACGCAAGTGTACTCGGGTACGGAACAACTTTACTAATGTGAAAGCTGAGCGGGGGGCAATTATACTCGGGCATGGTACGAATCAATCGCACCTAATATGAAAACGCCCTTAGTGTTGGATTAAGTTAGGATTAGTTTAAAGCTAACATCTGTACAATAAATGTAAACACAAACAGGTCAGCAGTCAGGTTTGCGCAAATGATGCAAGGTGAAAATTGACTTTGCTTTCTGTCTGAACACACGCAGAAGTTAGTGTTGCTAACACAAAAGTAACTGTTTGGCTAACTGTTATGTATTTTACCATTATGATTTTAACTCTCGTCGACTAATTACTGTGTTGTGTTGTACTTCTGTTGGGGACCTAATGTTGATCAGCCTACTTTGTTACTTTCTTTCATGGTGACAACTAATTTGACAGCTAGTCTATACTTCTGTGATTCCAGTTTCCTCGTTACTCTGTGAAGTCATTTTCACAATATCTTTTAGTGCTTATCTGATTTGTAATCACTATCATTGAATTTGCTGTCCAATACTGTTTTCACAGTTTTACGATTGCTTCCTGTAAAAGCTTTAAAGGGCCGCTCCTTCAACCTTTATTAGGAGTGTGTTTGGATTGCTGCATAGCTGTGGATCTACACACACAGTGAGGACAGAAGAAATAAATTAATACTGTCTTAAAAGTCACTTTAACACCAGAAATAGCCACCAACTGACTACTATTTTTAATTTTACTGTGCCTGACCTTTCATTGCTTCAGATGACCGCCAGAGTTATTAATATAGTTTGGAACAACCAGCGTATTTAACTTTGTTGATCTGTAATATAAATATGCTTTTGGCATGTAGGCCTATACATACGTCTGCTCAGTGATGTTACACCAGTGTTGGCTCTAGTATGGCAGTTTGTGACCAGTGGTTTTAGCACAATGAAAGACTGTAACCTACAGTTAGCTTGCTGACGACTTACATTAGGATGAGGTAATGTGTGTCAGTGGATAAACTCCGAGGTTGTGTGTGTGCTGACCCAACACTCACGACACACAGGCAAACACGGCGTCTGTCAAAGCAGCTATTAATATTAGCATAGCAGCAAATCCTCAGTATTACAAAACAACAAAAACAACTCATGATTAATAGCTTTGTGTGCATTGTGAGGGCTGCATAAGCGCAGGGGAGGCATGCGGATGGGGCAAGCGTTATTAAAGTGGGATCAATAGCTCGAGTGGGGAGCGGTATCGACGGGGGCCGACGCTGCGGCGCTACACCGCCGCTCCCTCGGGGACAGTGTGTCCACAGCAGGGAGATTGAAATCAGTTTACAGCATGAGGGGACACATTAATCCTATTACCACCAATCTGGTCGTTATGGCTTTTATTGAGGCAGGAGCTTTTCCTAGTCAGCAGCACTTGGGCCTCGGTTCAACACACACACACACACACGCATTTTCACACAGTCTTAACATGCAAGTATATCCACACAGTCTCCCACGCAGATTCACACACTTTAGAGGCGATGTAATCCAAAGAGTTACACAACATTACGTAAGGTGGCAAAGAGATGCTACAGCTCTTACCTTGGGCCACCGCAGCATAAGGACAGATGAGCTCTTTCTCTCTACTCAGCACCGTCTCTTCCTACTGCTCTGTTGCATTTTACCCTCTTTCTTTATCTGTCTGTCATTAATAGGTGCATCACAGCACCCATCTCTAATGAGGATCAAGCATTACTGGAGAAAAAGCTATAGGAGCATGGCTGCTCAGCTGGTAAAGTGTGATGCATGTCATATTTTAATATGGGAACATATGGGCAGTGGTGGAAAGTATTTTGAGGTACTGATTGTACTTTACTTGAGTATTTCCATTTCCTGTTATTTTTAGGACCGTCAAAGTTAACGTGATAATAACACGTTAACGCATATTCGTTTTAACACCACAATTTTTTTTAACGTATTAACGCAACTTGCCATTTTTTGGTAGTAGCGGGTTCAGTTCAGCATCATATGAAACTAGAAAACCTGAGGAATCCTTTGTCATACTAGCTTGTCAGTAAGGAGGCTAAATAACGCTCCAAACTTGTGCTAAATTTTGGCGAGGAAAAACTGCCATGGCCATTTTCAAAGGGATCCCTTGACCTCTGACCTCAAGATATATGAATGAAAATGGGTTCTAGGGGTACCCATGAGTCTCCTCTTTACAGACATGCCCACTTTATGCTAATCACATGCAGTTTTGGGGCAAGTCATAGTCAAGTCAGCACACTGACAGCTGTTGTTGCCTGTTGGGCTTGAGTTTGCCATGTTATGATTTGAGCATATTTCTATGCTAAATGCAGTACCTGTGAGGGTTTCTGGACAATATTTGTCATTGTTTTGTGTTGTTAATTGATTTACAATAATAAATATATACATATATTTGCATAAAGCAAGCATATTTGTCCACTCCCATGTTGATAAGAGTGTTAAATACTTGATAAATTTCCCTTTAAGGTACATTTTGAACAGATAAAAAATGGGCGATTAATTTGCGATTAATCATGGACAATCATGCGATTAATCACGATTGAATATTTTAATCGATTGACAGCCTTAGTTATTTTATATTTCTACTCCACTACATTACAGAGGGAAATATTGTACTTTTTACACCACTTCATTTATTTCAAAGCTTTAGTCACTAGTTACTTTGCAGATTCAGATTATTAAAACAAAATATAATTAACAAATAAATTAAGAGGTTTATCATATGTTAAATTACCCAGCAGTACATGAAGTAGTGAAAATTAGCCCCATCTTTACCAGCTTCAACATTATGATGATATTATCATTAATGCATCAATAACTGGACATTCTGCATAAAGAGTACTTTTACTTTTGGTACTTCCAAGTATTTTTGATGTAGTAGAAGTACTTTTACTTCAGTACAATTTTGAATGCAGGAATTTTACTTGTAACAGAGTATATACACTGTGGCATTGCTACTTTTAGTACGTGAAATATATGAATACTTCTTCCACCACTGCCCATGGGTTGAATCAGTCATTTCTGCTTGATAAATGACTTAAATAAATGATTAATCAATCATCAAAATTGTAGTCGATTCATGTTCTGTGGATTGACTAATTGACTTATCGCTTCAGCACTTCTATTTGATCCTAAAAATGTCAACACTGCTTTAGACGACATTAATAAACTTCACCTTTAGCTTGCAATATGCTGTAGACACAATGGTCTGGTTTGGCGTTGCTATTTTAAGCACTAAAACTACCGTGTCTTTCCAGAGCCGTTTGTGTTGGACTGGAAATTGTATTGGAAATTCTGACAGGAAAATTATGTCCGACCTGTCATTTCAATAACAATAGGCCAATCATTGTGTGACGCTGTTCTTCTTCCTTGGCGAGTAAATTGCGAGCCTCTACATTCCATTGCGAGGCCTTTTTTCTTTGCTTCTAATCTTATCACTTCATAGTCGTGTCGTCTTGGACACATGGTAACCAGACACGCCGCCCAGGAGACTGGCCTTTGTTGTACGTCACCCTAACGGACGCAGCGCTAACCTTTAGCTGACACTTGAGCCCCGGCACTTCTCTAAGGTTTCAGGCCAATGAGAGCTGCCCATCTCCACCTACCTAGTGGCCAGACTGGGGGAGCAGGCACACCTGAGCCCACTGCTCTGGCCTGGGATCGCTCAACCTTGCCAAGATGCAGATCTGGTTTCCTACCAGCACAGAACCCGATACCGCCAGCGTCTACATCCATCCTGTCTGTCCTGCCGCTGCTCCTCTGCCTCTTGCCTTCACCTCAACAAATGGTCATCACAACAGTGTTTTGAAATGCTGGACGCCTGGATCATATTAAAATTCAGACCTGATTTATGTTTGATGAGTAGGGAGTGAGAGGGCTGTCGGTGTCCTTTCTCTAAATAATAAAACACTGCAGAGAAAATGGCTTACTAACTAAATGGCCAACGATTGATAAGAGCAGATCAAGTCAGTCAATTGAGACGGGCAATAAATCTGTCAAGGACTTGCAGGGGATAAGGGCTGCCCCCTCTTAGTCGACTAATCGGTCGTTATTGATTGATAAATGATTAGACGATTAATGGATTAGTCCATCTTCAACTTTAACTGATTAATCTTCTAGGTATAGTATGTACATTTTTACATGTGTAAACGTTTTTATTCGTTTTCTTTTGCCAATGTGTGAACAGGTTGTAACCTAACCAAAAAAATGAGACCTTCCGCGTCTTTCTGTATTTCCTCTATCAGCCTGTAGACTGCTTTTAATGTGAAGAATGCAAGACATTTTTTTCATCATGCGTGCTCGCGAGTGCCTTTATTTTCAGCTACGCCTCAGGGCTAACAGTGTGCAACGATAGCTAACGTTTGGTTCGAAATGGAGTCCGCCAACGCCAACAAACGACCAGTCCCCACCACAACACAGACTCAAACATAAACTCCATGGAAGCACAGAAAAAACAAAGTTATATCTAGTGAAGCTCGTCTTGCAAAACAGGAATGTGACCGACGTCGGTGGAAAACTAAGATCAACATCGGCCGGGCCTTCGATTCATGGAGGGACCTTTGTTTGGTTTTGGGTATCAAAACGGCCCCCGAGGTTGCAAAATTCCTATTGGACAGGTAAGCTAACAGATAAGCATGTGAAACATATATAGTGATATTGTGGTTTCAGCTGGCTAATGTTGCTAACGTTAATCAACATGATGCCTGCCAATCACGTTCAGTCTCGTGTGTGTCGCCCAATAGTTTTGACCGATGCTCGCTCACGTCTACATAGTGCGAGCACAAGCGTCAGCAACAGGACGCTGACTGTCGTTGACTTAACGGCCACAGGTGTCACTGTTAACAAGCAATTTATGATTCTTGCATCTAGCCCCTTTAAAAGTATTTTTTCAAGCAAAAATGCCAAATATAACATTGTTCTATTTTCTCAATTGTGAGGATTTTCTGCTTTTCTTTATCTTATGTGATAGTAAACTGAAATCGTTTGGTTTTAGACTGTTGGTCTGACAAAAAAAAAACCCACAGGCTTTAAAAAATTGTGAAGGGCATTGTTCACAATTTTTATAAGCCAAACGAATAATCGAGAAAATAATTTGCAGATCAATAAAAACATGATATCCATTCATTTAATCTTTATCCTCAGCAAAGCCATTAATTCAGTCTACCCAGATATAGTGTGAAATGTTCCACATTTTATAACTTAACACATAAAGTTACATAATGCCACATTGTTTTGTATCTTCTTTGTTGCTTGGATGCTCAAAATAACCGTTAATTAAAGGGAGTGACAGCACATTATGTAAGGGTGTGTGTGTATCAAAAAAGACAGTGGGAAACATCACAGACGTCAGCAAAATCAACTACAAATAGCAGATTAGTCATCAAATCTCTCCTCCTTCCTTAAAACTCAGTGACGATAAAGCCTGAGAACGGACATATGACACAAGGGACAGACAGGCAGACAGAAGGACAAATGGAAAGTGACCCAGGTGGACGGAAACTTCTCCAGGCGTCCTCGGCGAGGAGTTGTGTGTGTGTGTGTGTGTGTGTGTGTGTGTGTTTGCTGACAGAGGTGTTTGTCTGTATAGGTCTGCGAGTCCGCTGACTCACTGTTGTGGTTGGAGTGTGTGACTGTGTCAGTGTTATACAGTTGTCTGTGTGTGGGAGAGCGGGCTTAAGTTGGAAAACAGCTGTCCTTGGTGGCTTGCAATGCGGACATTCTGTGCATGATTCTCTACAACAGTGTACGAATGGGTCATAATGTCAAAATCCTGTTTCCTCCCAATGCTAATCCTAATTAAAACACATTTAATTCAGTGACAGACAGCAGCCAGAGAGGCACTTATCAAGAGAAAGAGCAGGTTGACAGGCTGATTAATTATTCATACATGTATAAAAGAGCGAATAAATGGGCACCCATCAAACTGGCCAGTGAATAAATAAATAAATAAATAAGATGTAAACGCCACAGCATCAAATCAAGCATGCAACGTAACCGTAAAGGCTTGCGTCACGCTCTTTAATACACTCGCTGCCTGCCAACGTGCTATGACCTTCACCATGTGTCCTGTGCTATCATCTGCTGATGCTGCCACATTTTCCAGGTAATGATAGTGCCGCTGTGACGAACACACACATACTACAGCGTCCGCCCACGGCTCCGACCTCACTAAACCTCACAGCAACAATAAGTCCTTTTGTTTTCTCCAGAATGGACACAAAGCACTCTGGTATGAAAGCCTACTGTACCAGCAGCTCTGCCATTATTGCAACAACAACCTGCTCTGTCCACCGTCTCTGTGTTTGGCTCATTAATGATGTAACCAGCTGGGATGGAGCCAAGGCGAAGCCATTTCAACCGTGTCAAAACAATGGCTCCAAAACACCACAACCAGTCGCACAGCATCTCATCTAATTAAACCATTCACTTATTTTCTTCACGTCGCCCATTCAAGCACCGCTGCCACCGCCTAATCGTTCTGTGAAGTGTCTATAAATAGCCGCAAATCCACATATTAGTAACCTCAACAAAACAGGAGCCTTGAGATTACTGTTTCTCATATTCAGAAATCGGAGATATTAATAAAAACAGACCGGCTCAGATCTTGTTGAATGATAATAAAAACAAGAGCAGGCTGACAGGGAGGTGAGCTCAATCAGAGGCCGCTCCCCCCACGTGCCCTGCTTTAATCTGCCCTCTCCCCCGGCGCTCTCCATCACTCTCCGTGTGCCAGAAACCGGGATTAGCGGTGTTCTTTGTGCCATTCGAAAGTCAGCCCTCTTGTCTGCTCTTTTAATTGTGCGCGGACCTTCTTTTCTTTGGGTGAGTCTGCTGATAAGAGCTGCTTGACAGGAAGCTTTAGTGAAGAAGACTGCGCTCTGATCAGACTGTCCTGCCCGCGGCTGTGTCAAGCCTGTCTGGGGGGGGAGGATCTCAGAGCGCTAAAACCAGGTTTCGTTAAAGTAAATCACAAATAAATAAACAAAATGTGTGATCCAGAGAGGCATATAAACGAAGAGGCATTCACAATATGTCACGATCAGGAGTATCATCTGTTGTATACAGAAGAAACCCTCCGAGGTTTCACAGACTGCTATTTACCCTGTGAAATCTTCAAGATTATGACCGCTATCCTATAATTACAGGACAACTGCAGGGGTGGCACATTGGTGTCTTTCACCTTGGCCTGGTCTGCAGTGGTTTGGAAGTGTAATGAGAGTTGGGAGCAAACACAGCAGCTGCCTGGCCTCACTGGGGGGAAACGCAGACCACAGGGGTGGCTCAGAGAATGAAATGCATTGTTTGTTATGTTAAAGGATTTCTCAGTAACATCAGATTACAATCACATGCCGTTCTTGTGTGCAATTCATGGCATGACGGACACAAGAACATTTCATTTATACACACACATATCCCCCTGGGCAGCTAGTGTACGGTTAGTAAAGCACACAAAAGTGATACAATATGGCTGACCAAGGTGCCGTGGGGATGAGGGTGGGGTCACTGGGTTCTTTTAAACCTGCAACTGCTGCTTTTGGATACACAGAAAACAGCTGAATTGAGCCTTCACCACCAAACCAGAGAAACATCAGCACCGAGGAGCACCTACACGGCCGGCTGCCTGCACTGCTGTAGCTTATTCTTTCCCCCCTTTCCTGCGTCTCTTTCCATCTCTTTGGTTGATGAGTCAAATGAGACAAGCAGGCGAGCAGGTGAGGGGAATATATTCTGACGTGGAATTTCCAAAGGGTTTAGTGGGTGAGCCAAGCATTGGCAGACCATCTGTGTGGCCTTTTAAGACCCAAAACTGGCACGTTGCGGATGCCAAAGGTTGGGGTGCCCCGGGCTCACTTTTGGACACATTTAAGTGCAACTGCTTTTTTTTTACCTGCTCTGTGATTGACAGGGCTCATATATTGAATACCTGCACCTGCCCTTAGGACAAAGTCAATAAAATATGACTGTATGGGGGAGTGCTTGGGTTTTTATAGTGACCTAAATGTACTTTGAGTCCATTTTTATAGAGACAGGTAAAACTGTAAACCTAATGTGCACTTTATAAACGATTCTTTTCTCACACATTATGAAAATTTTTTTTGTATGATCATTTGTATAGCTGGATGTATGTTTGATTCTGAAAGCATTATTTCCTCTCTATAGGAAGGAGTTCTTGGGATATTCTCCTTCCTATAGAGAGGAAATAATGCTTTCAGAATCAAACATTATACCTACTGCATTTCCTTATGGCACCAATCACAACCATTCAGGCAATATCATTGGATTATTTAAAGCCTACTACAGTATTTTTGCATTAATGTGACGTTTATAGGCTATAATAATGATCTGAATCGTTATGTTCCCAAATCCAAACCTCGTGCACCTGCAATGCTGCTGGGATGAGCAGAGATAAAGAGGGTCTGTCCGCCACTGCGTCTAAAAAACTGCCTCTTTCTCCTGCATGTGCCTTGCATGGACAATTCAATCCATCACACCCTCCCATTCACCATTCAACTTGCGCATCAACCTCACGCTCCAAAAACTTACACAACGGCACAACAATTGGTGCATTAAGATTAAGGGGTCGTTTTTTTTTTTCTTTGTGTGTGTGTATGTGTGTCCCATTCTTGCACACCCATTTCTGCAATTCATCACGCGTCAATCAAAGTGTGCCGTGACGTGCGTCTCGGCGAGCTGCGGCTCCCATTGATAAAAATCCTCGTCTGAGAGAGAGAGAGAGAGAGGGGGCTGCATTCAACGTCACCAAAGACATGCATGCTACCTCTTCTTCTTCTTCTTCTTCTTCTTCTTCTTCTATAGGGCATGAGATGAGCATGCACGCTGCTGCTGCTGCACAACCACACCACAAAGGGCACAACCAACCGTGCGTAATTATCTTTTTTTTTTGCGCAAAACCAACCGTACCTGCATTTTGTCTGATGTAAACACCTCGAGGTCTACTTCGCAGGCGATGATGGTCACCATCTCCAGTTTCATATTTATCGATGGCATTCCCTTTTCGTGGTTTGGAGGGGGTAGAAAAAAAAAGTCAAAGTCTTTTCTCCTCCTCTGTGCTGTAGCAGTAGGGTCGAAGCGGTCTGTTGGGTTTCTTTCCTCCAGGAACTTGAGGGTTAAAGTCCAGCGGACTGTTCTTGGTTTGGGTTTGATCAGCTGGAGAGAGAGAGAGTTGCTGCTGCTGGACTCCTCACTGCACTGACGCGCTGCTGAGAGTGATGCTGCAGCAGCAGACGCACAAACTCTCTCTCTCTCTCCTCTCTCTCTCTCCTCCCTCTCTCTCTCTTTCCTCCTCTCTCTGTCTCTATGTCTCTCTCTCCCCTCTCTCTCTCTCTCCTCTCCCTCTCTCTCTTCCTCCCTCTCTCTCTCTGTCTCTCCCTCTCTCTCTCCTCTCCCTCTCTCTCTTCCTCCCTCTCTCTCTCTCTCTCTCTCTCTCCCTCTCCCTCTCTCCTCCCT
>CAKAKR010066830.1:114682-142549 GCA_916700685.1 Adelosebastes latens | reverse complement strand
ATATATTTTTTCTCCTACTTGTGTGCAAGGGCTTGAAATTATTTGTTTTTCCTCAGCGTGCCACAACTGTCCCCAATTCTACTTTCAAAAGACTTAACAACCAATATCCCAAATTTAAGTTCTTGTTTGTCATTCCACATAATAAATATAGTTTTATTATAAACTATTTATTATAATCTATGCGAGTTAATTGGCATTACTTCACTGACTCACTCTGGTCCACCATGGTAGTTCTGCTAGTTGTTCTCTGCTCTTACAGTATATCTGAGTAAAATAATGTAAATCACCTGAGGTGTTTGGTCACAGTCAGTTTTCATTATTCGTTTAGTTATTGGTTGAGCTAGTGTCTCTTGTTTATTTCTAACTGTTTGATCAATACATGGATAGAAAAGATGGGAATGGGAAGAAGTAGATGGATGGGACTGGGAGCTGTGGGAGGAAGATCGCACCACAGCTCCACTTCTTCATGATTCTGGCTGTCACCGTGGCTTTATTCAAGGGGCTTCTTTGCTTCGCTTTGCCGCCGTTGTTGTTGTTAAGCCACCTCAGCGTTTTGATGACGCAGGGTTTTCACACCGTCGCGTGGGTTTCTCTTTCTTTGATTAATTTTGTGTGTTAGCAGTAAGCGTGTGTGATGTAGTGTAGAGCTTTGGCCGCCTCACATTTTTCAAATTTGAACACCTAACAATTAAAATTGTATATATTCTATGATGAATAAACGTTATTGTGTCATTGGTGATGAGAAGTTTCACTACTAGCCTCTGTATCTTTAGTAGGGTTTCCACCAAAAGTTCCCGGGGCTTTTAGTCCTTACTTTTCAAGGAACTAAAAGGTTCCTTCAAAAAGGCCCCATAAAAAGTACCCAGAACTTAATTTAGTCCCCAGGACGACGGGACATCCTTGATTTAGAGCATTGCTTGTGTGTACATATAAGTTAAATGTTTATCTTTGTTCAGCTTTGCTCTCCTTTTTTGTTTCTATCTTCCTGTAAATTGAGCTGATTCTGATTCTGATATATGACTACGCAGAATAAATAATTTTAAAGGAACAGTGTATAACATTTCGGGGGATCTATTAGCAGAAATGGAATATAATATTCATAACTATGTTCTCTTCAGTGTATAATCACCTAATAATAAGAATCGTTGTGTTTTCGTTAGCTTAGAATGAGACGTTTATATCTACATAGGGAGCGGGTCCTCTTCACTGAGTCCGCCATGTTGCTCCTCCATGTTTCTACAGTAGCCCAGAACGGACAAACCAAACACTGCTCTAGAGAGAGACTTTCACGTTTTTACGTAACCTGAAGGCCACCGTAGTTCTCCGACACGCTTGTGAAACTGCGGTAATGTGAGCTGCAGAGTGTAAATCTGTGGTACCGCCAGCCGCTATCTGACTTCTGTTGCTCCTAAAGTAGTGTTATTATGGTAAGGATTTTGCACTCGGCAGCTCACGTTGCCGCAGTCTTGGAAAGGGAGGAGTGAGCGGAGGAGTACTCAGTTGATTGCAATCTGCAACCACACCACTTGATGCCACCAAATCCTACACACTGTCCCTTTAAGGCTTATAAACCCTGTGGCTTTATGACCTTGCAATACAAAGATCTCATTTATCACATCTGGCAAATAATAAAGGTTCACTGCAAACAGCCACACATTCTCATTTATCAAGCCCAGTGCCATTATTTTAATTGGTCCTAGTCTTTATGGTTCTTTCTTTAATGGATCAAAAAAAAAAGGCAAAAACAAAACAAATATGACGACTATTCACCCACAATTATGAGGCTTAATAGAGGAGCTGGGCTCAAAGCCCAGCACTCAGCAGGAATTACTGGCAGCAAAATGACACACTCAACTGTGTCTGTAATAAGCCAACACTATACTGCTTCACATCCTGTCTGCACAAAATACAACTATGGTGATACTCATTTCTTTAGCTGACAGTCATAAACATGTACACGCTTTAATAGCACATAGACGGTGTCAGATATACTTAGATCCCTGACAGGACGCTGAACGTCCAGACTGAAGAGACTACAGTATAAAAACAGACAATGAGATCAGTTTAATCAGTGGGTCTTTCACTGTTTTTTTTATGTCACAAAGACAGTTATGTCTACATGCAGTAAGATATCACTTCAGCACGATTACATCTGTTGTTAGATAGAACAACTCCCATCATTCTAAGATTTTGTTGTGATTTTTTTTCTTATTTTCAGTAAAAGTATTACAGATTACTGTTAAAAACAAAGATGTAACGAGAAAGTCACTCACATGACATTGTGTTATTCAACATTTTGGTGGTAGCTGTTATTAAATCCACCATGAGGAGACTTAAATTTGACTTTTACTTAGATTTTCCACTCATCCATGGCTGTCATCTGTGCAAAAGAGTTAGCAGCTATTTGAATGATGTCGATGAGGTTCACACAATCCATAGCCTGCTTTAAGTTAATGTTTTGATGATATGTCTTAGGCGTGTGTTGTAGTACTCGAGATTGGTCCTGGTTTTGAGTCACTTTTTGAAGGTCTCGTCTCTGGATTGACCACATTTTTATTCGGTCTTGTCTCAGTCTCAGACAAAGAGGACTCTGGATTTTATTTCAAGACCAGTCAAGACCAAAACTGCCAGTGCATTGTCTGATTTATTTGTTGACATCATTACTGTGATTGGATGTAAAACTTCCTGCTTCAAATGTAACCAATAACTGTAATTTGTAGCTCTAAGCCCTCCCCGCACACCTTCACACGCAATCCAAAAAAGTGAAGGAAGACAGGAGACGAACCGGTGGCCGTGTAGGAGGAGATATCAGCCAAATCTTTGGTAATACAATTTGGCTACCTAAACCACAAAGAGTTCTGGGACTTGCAATGTTCTGGTCTTGGTCTTGACTCGGTCTCGGTTTAGCTGGTCTTGACTACAACTGGTTTTAGGACATATGTGTCAACATATAAATACAGTAACAGGTGTTTGAATTGATGTTGCAGAGGCTCCACTGTAAGTGCTGACGTACAGCAAGCATCAGGAGCTGTTATAAAGAGACATTCCAGCCCGTTCAAAAACCGACACTTTGTCATGGCCATCGGCGTTTGATACCGCACCGGGCTCTCAATTAACTACAATGTAAACCCATTCGTGTCAACAGTAAACACTCAGGGAAAGTGACTGTGGTGACGTAGTTTAAAGAGCGAAAGAGACACACAGGGCGGGTGGGATGGCAGGTGGATGTGTCCAACTTCATCCAGGAGACCGCTGTTCGTGTCCCGTGTGTCAAGTTTCACTTTCACGTTACAATCAGCTGATGGTTTGTGTCCCGTGTTCCCAACGTTCATTTTCATTTTCACTGTACAAACGTAGTGATTTTAAGCCCAACCATGTAGTTTTTCCATAAACCTAACTAACTGGTTTTGTTGCCTGAACCTAAGCAAGTATTTTTGTTCAATTCACAACATTAAGCACGTGTTTACTGCGACCAAAAAGTGACTCCGAGGGGTCGGACAAAGCGTCAGTATGTGACGAGTTGGGATGAGAACGTGTTGGTCATTCATCCGGTCTGAATTTGTAAATCATAGGATTTCTATTCAATATTCAGAGAAATAATATAACATCAAACAACTATTGTCTATGTAAAGATATAGAGGAGTAATGTCTACCTGAGCAGATACTGAAGTCACTCTGTGTGTAATCAGAGCTTCTCTGTGCTTTGTTGACAGAGTGGAGGTCGGTTGCTTGTGCCTTTTAGCGCATATGAGCGTGCCCCATGGCTCACGATCGGCGTCCTGCACCATCCCGACTGACAGCGTTGTCGCAGAAGTGTAGCACCCACCCTCCGGCTCCTCCTCAGGTAAACACTGTTATCTCTGTCAGCACTGTTGCTGTTGTTTGCTCTGTTAGCGCTGTTAGCTGCAAGCCACCGGGCTCAGCTGTCGCAATGTTGAGAGCCAAGTGGAGGCAATAGATAAGCTCTGAATTTCGTATCGAGCACCTTTACAGTGGAAATGAAACGTTAATTTCCATTTAGTAAACCAGCTTAACTTGGTGGGTGCAGGAAGGTGTGGTTCGCCTTGACAGACATTCCCAAAATAAATCAAAAATAGCTCCACAACTACCAGGTCTATATGCACGATCTTGGTCTCTATGGATAGGTAAGACCTCAGAGAATTCATCCCCAGTGTCAGTAACATTGTGACTGTTACTATGCCTGAGTAAACTGTGATGAACCAAAGGATTTACATTTTTTATCCTCTCCTAAAATGTTTTCTAGATTAAACAGTGGATAACACCATTATAGCAATGATGCCATGCACAGAGATGCCACTGAATTCATTCAGCAACTCCTTGACTACAATGTGCCAAAGCAGTTATAAATAACACAAAGCACATAGATTCTACAAAGGTTTTAGTGAGCATAGGACCAGGCGGACTCTCCGTTTGGCCACTTGGATACCCAAAGTGTGCCAAATGGGTTTTCTACCTATAAAATACGACTGATATCCACTACAGGAGGCTATGTGCACACAAAGGAGCCTTTGGCCACGACATTTACCCTGTGCATCATCACATTCTACCATTGTGCACGGTATAAAATCAATAAAAAACAACTAAATTGTATAATTTTGACTCCAAATGGAGTAGTTTTATTATAATAATGAAATATGATCAAATAGATAATAACAAAAAAGATCAATAACAATGTAAATATGATAATAAAAAATAATCCAAAGTCAAGTATGTACCTTCAATATAAAAATGGTCAAAAATAATATTAACTAAAATACAATTTCTCGTGCATTGGTTTTGAATCTAAAATATTGAAATCATTGCCAAACAAACATGGTTTAGACAAAATACACTTGGAGTGTTGTTTCAGTAGTGTTAAGGACTCGTCTTTTAGAAACAATTAGGAAAAAAAGTTTTAGGAAGTTTTTAAAGGCAGTGTTTTAACACACAGCTCAGCCGAACCTGGTACCGGGTCCATCGGGTAAAAGAGGTTAAGATTATAGGCATGAAACGTAATTGAGACCAGAAACACTAACGAATAATCCTAGCTTTAAATAACATTAGTTTTATTGTCATGTAAAAGCCAGGTTTGTTTTCGAGTGAAAAAAAAGTGAATGCCATTTTCTGCACCTGTACTATCAGTCCAGTTATGGTGAATCTGGTTTTAGTGCTTGCTTTCCATAATTATGGCAGTATAAAAAAACAATAACAAAAACAAGAATTGCTCTAAATCTGCATTGTTATTTAACCCTAAAAGACATGCAAAGGTTTCCTTGATAGAAACCTGATTATAGATGATAATGTATTGATTAAATAAATAGATTAAATCATTGTTTTAACCCCAAAAAAACATGCAAAGGTGTCCTCCCTGCCAACATACAGCAAACGACTTCCATTGATAAGATATAGGAGGCAAAACCAGGGGCAAAAGAGGCCACAGGCCTCGCTGCTCATTAAGTTTAATTGCAGTCAGTGTGTCAGTGTAAAGTAATTAACCGATCCAGATGAGCTTATCAACATTTTCATCAACTCTCTTCTCTCATCTAGATTCTGGCAGCTGGACAGTCAGAGGACAGCGTTTAAATATTAAAACTGTAACAAGAGGAACAAAAATAGGAATTTGAAAAGTGCGGGATATGTTGGGAGGAAAGTTTAACTTTCTATGATAGATAGTTGTCAGTATATTATATTCATCATGACGTGCCTAACATTAACTTAATGCATGAGAAAGATGGCACGGAACACGTTTAGTATCAGAGGGAAAAGCAAAAATGACAAAATAAATTAATATTTCCTGCAACTAAATGTTTCTGTAATGTAGCACACTGTGTGAGTATGTATTGTCCCCATTTTTCTTCTGTGATCATTAAATGTGCATTCACATATTGCTTAAGGCCTTTATTTGAGAAAGCAGTGGTAAACTGATGACTTCACAGTCAGACATGAAAGAAAAACGAACCACGTCTGCCAGTTTGTTTTGATGTGTCGAGTCGTGAGTCGCCAGAGGGTTGAACCGTACTGCTGCAAACTCATATCTTATTTTGAAAGTTTCAAACGTTGACACACTGTCGGTCTTTAAGATGAAACATTTGGTTGTTTGACTCAAACACAAACCCAAAGACTGAGTGTGCCTCTTAAACACAAAGCTGGAGGCTGTTTCATTGAATGCACTGGGTAAGCCTAATGAGAAGTTAATATTTCCAACTTATTGTGAACTATGGGAACACTTTCTATGACGTCCATGTCTATAATGCATTATAAACATACTTATAATGCGTTATAAGCCGTTAAGTATTCACGGGTTTGTTGAATACTCGATTCTGATTGGTCAATCAGGGCAGAGTCCTGCTTGGTTAAATAACAGAGCTACTAACGTTAACGGTGGTGCCATTGAGTTATTATTATGAAGCGTTCAAGTTCAGTATAAATGAGTATTGGGCGAAGGTAAAGTCTAACTTTATCATGATGTGTTGAAATGTAATCTCGTAAAATTAAGTTTTTGGTGGAAAGCTTGAATACAGTTGTTTTCAGTTTATTTAACTTATCATTTAAATAAAAATTACAATCATTTATTTCCTAATCATTTTAATTGTGTGTTTTTATGCAAATAACCACTATAGATGATAATAACAAAGTACAGTACAGTGTACAGTACCCTCCCAACCCCGAAAAATAGGGCTCCCCCGGAAGCTACGGGGTAATTCGAACACTGTAATTTCCCATGCATATAATGTTTTTTGTGTAAAATATATCGAACATTGAACGACATCAGATAAAATGTTATTCCTTCATTTAGCGCAGAGATTTCAAAAGTGGCAGATAAAATTTCTGAGAAAAAACTTGCCTGCCATAGTGGCAGGAAGTGCAAAAAGTTAATTTCAGACCCTGATTATGAATATTTATGAGTGCTTATAACTATTATTATACAGTGCCATAAGCAGATTATAACACATTGTATGTTTGTAATGCGTTATAGACATGGGCGTCATAGAAAGTGTTTACTTCATAGTCAGAGATGCATGCATTGAGACATGTCTGCTGCCACGCTGAGGACTGTAACATTCAACAAAAACAGCCAAGCAGAGCTGAGAGCTGCTCTCTGAAAATGAGGCGCAAACAACACGGTCAACATTCACTTTGCAACTCCAATCTCAGTGCCGGCCGTGACCCTTTCTCCTCAATCGTGTTTCTTATTTTCTCCTCTCTTATCCGAGCAGCAGCCTGGTGAACTAAACACGTAGGATATGTGACTATATATAACACGCCTGATCTGAAATACAAACTGTTTTTTTTTCTTTCTCTGTGCAAAAAACAACAGATCAGCTCCTCAAAATGTAACTTTGCCTGCAACTCCTTGTTCATTGATTTTCAGTTTCTACTATGCTCATCATCAATTTCCTGCTATACTTTTCGACTTGTGTTTTCCACTCAGTGAAGTTATTGAGACGGCACCATGAGAGCGTTATTGTGCTGCTGTATTCATTTACCTCTATTGTTGCCTGCAGCTAACACCTGAGCTATCATTTGAGCGGAGGCACATTATGTGGTGTTGGACTGGAATGAACAGACAGCTGCGTCATGCTGCTGATTGCGAGAGCACACTGTGAATACTCGGTTGATCATAATTACCGAGGGTTGTGGAAAAATGACCACTGCGAAAGGCAGATGGGTAACATGCATCAGTGTATCCACACACCTCCCATCTCACACATACTCATTCACAGCAGTTCCCTTGAATAACAGCCTCTAAATGCTGTGAAATGAAGTTGAGCTCTCTTTGTTTTGGAGATGATGAGCTCCCTTGACATCTTTGGGAGGAAGTGAGGGGTGTAGTGGTGTAGTGGGGGGTTTGGCGTGTGTGGTTGTGCCCGGTTTGGAGCTGGAGTTGATCGGAAAACATTATAATGAACAGAAAACCAGTATGTGCGCTGAAGTCGCATTTAAATGCTGCTCTAAATCTAAATCATATGAACCACTGTATGTTTAGTGCTTGATTTCCATTTCCCCGTCATTATCAAGGAGGGTGGAAAGAGGAGAGGTCACGCGTCATCAACGCGTCATATCTTCGGGGTACAACACATGCGCAGTAAAATCTGGTCTGCACTCGCCAGATGTTGGAGAAATATTTACTTGCTATTAGGGATGTCACGATACCAGAAATCTAGTAGTCGATACCAGTGAATTTCCACGATTCTTGATACCCAATTCGATACCACGGTAGTCTGTATTGACAAAAAATGTAAATGCAACTCGTGTAAATGCAACTCGAGCTAGTGACGTAGAAACTCAGGACTTTCAACCAGGAGACCGCTGTTCGTGTCCCAAAGTGTTGAGTTATTTTGAAGATACATTAGTGATATTTGTGACCTATTTTCAGTACTTATGTTACGCTGTTTACATGCGTATTTTACTTTTTTTGGGGGGGTTTTCCTAAACCAAATTAAATGGTTTTGTTGCCTAAACATAACTGTGGACATTACCCAAGTTTTAATATAACTGCAACGTTTCAGAAACGGCGACATTCAACGTATCTGTGGTTTGCAGAAACATACTATGCTAACATTTTTTCTGGCAACTGAACTGGATATTATCTGTGGATTTTACAGATCCCCAGTCAGAGGAGCACCACTGATTCCATCACTGATAGTAATAATTCAATACACTACAGTTAGCTTTAAGATTCATGTACTGCACATCTATCGTACATAAACTACACAGATGTCAGATTTAGAGGTTCATATTTTAGGTTAATGGTACTCGCTATTTGTAAAGTAAATGAATCACGTTGAATTATATATGAAGCCTCAGAAGATACAGATTATTTTGTGTATTTTCTAAGATGTATGTCCCACATGGTGCTTATTTATCCACGGTGCTTTCAGCCTCTTCGCCAGCCAGGGCATATGTCTTCATTACCATATCTGACTGGCCTGGAAACGGGCAGGTGGGGGAAGCATCAATCACCGGCAGCAGCAGCAGATAACAGGATGCATGAGACGGGGCATTGATCTCATCCAGAGGGAGCTGACACACAGTCATGTTAAAAGAGGGGTTAACGCTTCAGAGGCCACCTGGGATCAGGGGAGGTGCCTTGGGTCAAGGCGACTCGAGGCGACATGGAGAGCCGACAGATGGGTCCCATTCATCACCAATGAATGTCAACGTTGATGATCGAGAGGCTTAAGGAGGAGAGGGCTGGAGGTGGAGGTGGGGGTGTAGCAGGGTCACGCTGGGACACGTTAGTCTCAGTGTCAGTCATGTCATTGATAACGTGTCATTGATTTTGTGGCAAAACAGCAGACAGGCTGATTTGTGATTTTAATCGCCAGGGAAGTAAACTACTGTAGCATTTAAACAGTTATTGCACTGTTGCATCTCACAGTGAAGCAGCTAAACATAGACGATGTTTAAATGCAGATTTTCTCAAGGGAAAGTATTTTTGCGTCTGCGCCTGTTTTGTACATTTCTGGCACCAAACAATGGAGTTTGTGCTGAGGTGGGAGGACAAGCATCTTTACTGATATTTCATATTTGAACTCTTTATATTTGTTCTCTTTCCTACTGCAACTGGCGCACAACAGTTTCCCTCAGGATAAATAAAGTACGATCTTATCTTAGTCTACCAAATGAAATCATAATTCCAGCGCACACCAGGGTACTGGCATAGACACTATGGTATTGGCAAATTAGTAGTCAATCAAAAGTAGTCAATCACTACCTTGCTTTGCACGCTCTCGTCACTATTTGTTATTAAAGTATTCGCTTCTAATGAGTTGTCTTGTCTTGGAGGGTAATTATTAACAGTATAAATACAGAAACATGACTGTTTTGTTGGAATCACATCACAACGATAATGAGAGGGAGCTCAGAGGAGAGGTGAGCTAAGGGTTGGTGATGGTTCCTATCAGGGTTCACTGGGTCTGGATGTTGGTTGGATGAGACTACGTATTGATTAGTAGGGACTGGTTGGGATCTGAGCTTATCTCAGCGGCTTACCTTCTTGTATCTGGGGATGGGAAGCTGTTTTTCCAGCACACATAAAGCAGCAACACACAGAGACGATGAGAGCATGCAAAAGAGTAAAGGTGGAGGAGACAAAAGAAAGATAACCATGAATGGAAGCAATTAAATTAACATGCAAATTAAAGAAGACAAAGAACAAAAATAAGTAGAATAGAAGTAGAACAATAAGTGAAATTGGTCTGAGTTACAAAAACAGCTTTGAATTTATGACTTCGAGGCAGACAAGGATCACTTCAGCAGGTGTTTCTGCCCACAAACTTTCACACAGTTCTCTGATGAATGCAGAAAAATTAAGTTTCAACACATACATGTTAACACCACCCAGCCCAGTCTCACGGCAAAGCGTGTAATAGAGCTGCCTGTACACCAGAAGAAAGCGTTTCAGTGTCACGTTTTGTGTCGCCGAGACGTGAATATTACACGCCTGCATGAAGGTGCAGTGTTTTGTAGTGACGGTTATGTGACGTATGTCACGTGCCACGTGTTGTGTATTGATGGAAGTCTAACTTCAAAGCTAGTTACATAGTATATAAAGTGAGAAAGACAACTTATGGTAGACGGGTGGATGGGTCCAACAAACACAGGACTTTGAACCAGGAGACCGGTGTTTTGTAAATTACGTTAGTGAAATTTGTCACGTGTTTTCCGTACTGACGTTCGTTGTATTCGTACGTGTTTTATTTAGTTTACATACTTATTTTAAGCCCAACCATGATGTTTTCCCTTGACCTAACTAAGTGGTTTTGTTGCCCAATCCTAAGTCAGTGGTTTTGTTGCCCCCTGCTGTTACGGCAGGTTAATACAGGCGTGTAATATTCACATCTCTGCGAGGTTGAACGTGACACTGACACGCTGTCCTCTGGTGGACAGGCGGGTCTATTACACGCTTTCGCGTGATATCGGGTTGCACCTCCACATGGCGAGAAGTACTTACCACCACGTTCAATGGCACTGACAGCAAAAGTATATAACATGTGAATGATGGCACACATAGATGGCTAACGTAAAGTAGAGGCCAACGCCACACATGACAATTATAAGCAGTATTATTTTGACCGGCTCTCTGAGTTTCAGAAGTTTGGTTGAATTTTGCGTATTCTTGCCTTTCTGTTAGTTAGTAGTTGTTGTTTTTTCTATAGCTGATGTAGAGGTAGTAACAGTAGTAGAGGTGAAATGCTGCCTGCTATTTGTTAGGAGCAGGTAGTCAGGTATTACATTTTGCATTTTTTAAAGGAAGAGTTGGACATCTTGGTAAATATGCTTATTTCAGTTCCTAGTTAGCTTAGCTTAACGTAAAGACTGGAAGCAAGGGGATAGAGCTAGCATGGCTCTGTCCAAAGAGAAACAAACACCTATAAAGCTCAGTAAATATCTTGTTTGTTTAATGTGTAAACAAATAGAAAACACTCATGTGAATGTGTAGCATCTTTAAGTCTTTGTCGTCACAGTTATGTTGCCAGGTTTGGTACCATCATACCTCTACAGAAACTATAACAAAATCCAATGCTCACTGACCAAATCTGGCAACCTGTGTATGGCTAGATGGATAAACTGTTGTTTGTCAAGAAATAGTTCCAGCACGTCGCCTCTTTATAAAACTAATTGCTGTTTTCACATTTCTGTTTGTGTACAGATTAAACCGACAAGATACAACGTGTTAATATTGGTGAATTTTTTTAGGTTGTTGGTTGACAGATTTTTAAACTTTGCACATCTGTTTCCCCCTGCTTCCAGTCTTTATGCTACACTAACTCCAGCTTTGTACTTGGCTGACATCCATCTTCTCATCTCACTCTTGTAAAGAAAACAGCCCTTTAAGCTGATGACGCACAATCTTAACAATACACTATTTAAACAAAAGGCAGACAAATTAATGCCTTAGTCCCAGACCTGACAGCAGCGGTATTAACTGTAAAGATATGAATCACAATTGATTTGGCCGTCGTGACACAGCAGCTTCTCCCTTCATCCTTTCTGAATGGCCTGGTTGGACATTTCGTCAATATCTAGTGACAAGTTGAACAATAGAAATAAAGTATTCTCAGGTTTTTTCAGCTGTTCTTCTGTTTACTATAACGCAGGGATTATAGATGAAGACAGGGTGTTTTCTTAAAGCCTTTTTCATGTTAAACCAGCGTCACGAAAACAGATACAAACACAGATAATGAATACAAAAGAGCAAAAACATCTCTAAGAAACACAGCCAGTGTCTGTGTCTGTGTGTGCGCTCCCACGCACGAATGTGTGGGCGTCCCGGCCATTGAAAGGGCAGTCTGCTGTAGCAAGAAGAGAATGAGAGACTGCAGTGGAGTGTTAAGGTAGGTTGTAGTGTAGGCGGCGCTGAATAAACAGGTCTTGGATCTGCAATTGAATAGTGAGACGGCGTCTGATTCACTGATAAGGGCAGGGAACTAGTTCTTCTATGGAGGGAGGTGCTGTCCTTAGAAAAAGACTCTTCACACAGCTGTTTACTTTAGTATGTGTGGGATGACGGCGAGGGATACGACAATGACTACACTTGTAGAGAGGACGTACATCAGCAATGTATATCAAGGCAACAAAAAGCCTCTTGCAAAGCTCTAGTATGTGACAGAACATCAGAATTTGCACTTCTGATGCCTCAAGCTGGAGAACGTGGATGGCTTTTATCATCTCTGTCAAGTATAAACAAATAGATTTTTTTTTTTAAAATTGCTCCCTTTGTGTCACTGCGGTTCCTAGATATCCAGTATCCTACACCACAGACAATCCTGTCTCCTGAAAAAAATGTTTATATACTGATTAGAACCAGATGCTGCTCTGATTATGTTTCTCTATAGGCGTGGCAATATCAGTCGGTCGGTCCACCACTTTGGTCTGAAATATCTCAACAACTATTTGATCGATTGACATTCAATTTTGTACAGATGTTCTTTGTCCCCAGAGGATGAATCTTGAGGGTCTGATTATGCTTGACTAGTTCGTACCAGTGGCACCGGAATGATTTTTGATGACGTCGTACAGTGTTTCCCACAGGACTTTGTGAGACTATGGTGGGTGAACCTCGGACCCTCTTCTGGTCCACTTCGAGAGCGAATTTAAGAGGCTAGATCTATGAAGAACTTTGTGCTCTAGTGCTTTTATTTAGCATTTATATATGCAGTTCACCTTTGAGCCACATGCAGGAGCCTAAATGTTTGTATTATTATGATAATTGTAGCCTACTTGTAACATTTAACTTTCTAATATGAAAGGATAGCGTACGTTCTGTTAAAAGAAACGGAAGCCTGTTAACTCCACCTGAATGTATTTTTCTGATTTATCAAAAGTATATCTCTTCCACATGGCATGTTCACTAATATAAGATAATATGAGGTGATGCGGAAATGACAAATTACAAATTCGCTCTTTTTGCAATTTATGAATAAGGCCGATTATGAATTGGGTCGCGATGGTTTGTCATTTCTAAAAAGTTCCCGTGAGATAATCATCCCACATCAGCGAGTGACCATCCCTGACCCGCTGAGTTTAATCCCCCCCCTGGGCAGACTGCGCAGACCCCACCCCTTGAAGTGTAAAACCATTTATATTATAATATTTATTCAGAATTTCTATTTGTGCCGAAAGGCCGCACGAGAAGGTGGAGTGAAAAGCCAGCCGTCATAGAGAGGAGAGAGACGTTTTCTTAATTTTATGAATTGCACCTTGTTCTTTTTCTTTATAATCTCATTATTACTTGACACTTTGGCAATATTGTCCCTGTCACATTCAAGCCAATAAAGCATATTGAATTGAATTCACGTAGTCTGTCCTGGAAGGCATTCATATTGTTGCACTTAGCTGTGACAGAAAGAGAAGCCATGACCTTCTGCAGGAACTCAGGAACCTCCGATTTGATTGCTTCCCCCTCCGAAAATAATCCCTGCTACGAAGATGGTACTTTTTGTTTGGCCAGACCAAGAGTGGAGTTTAAAGTGCTGAACATCCTTGCTCTGTGTGAACAACATCCATTCAGTAATCTGCCCGGCAGTTGTTGAGATATCTTGCTGTGCACCAAACTGATGAATAGACGAGCTGACAGACTGACTAGTATCGCCATCCTTGAAGGTCCTGCTGCTGCTACAGGGGCACAAATGAATAAAATATGTGATCCATCTTAGAACTTTTAACATGCATGTTTTATTACTGTGCATCTTTCTGCAGAATCCAAACAAATCCCTCTAGATGATAGACAAGCAGCCGGCAGTGAGAAGGACGAGTAAGAATTTGCTGAATTCTTAATTTTACTCCTTGGCGTATCGTGACTTTTTCTTGCTGCCGGTACTCTTCTCTGCCCTCTCCGTATCAAGTTCTCATATCAGCCTCATAAAACAGTATCTCTTCCTAACTGGACGCGATGCAAACCAGCAGACATCAGATTGTTTCAGTTTTTTTCAGTCCTAACCTGCTCCATGCTTCAGCAAACAGGTTGGGCGACATGTCACCGCTTGCTCTGGCTCCATTTTTGCGAAATTTCGCGCACCTCCAACCGATTTTCACTGGTCAAAATCCACGCTGACAGTTAATCAATATCGCGCTCACCATGTAAAAAGAGTCACATCGCTCGTAAAATATATGGGAAATTTTTCGCACTCCATTCGGTAGAGTTCGCTCTGTCGCTGTATGTTAGGAAGAGGCCGTATGATCATAAAAACTATGTTAGGGAACACCTGGACGAGCCGACGCACGGCACTGGGGAGATGGGGTGAGAACGTCACGTTCACGTCCTTTTTGTAAAATCATTTTAATAATAATAATTTTATTTGTTAACAATTATAATTAATGAAACATTATTCAAACGATACCTGAATCTGCTCTTTTACGTCAAACATTTCCAGAAGAATTAAATGTTCAGACGAAGGCTGTGATAAATAATAAATATAATCATTTAATTAGTAATATTAATGGTACAAAATAATGAAAAAAATTGCATAGTTTTAAGTTAAAAACCTGCACATTTTCTTTCCCCCAAACCCAATATCTCCTAGTATCCATCTAGACATCCTGTAATATATTATAGAGTAATACTATAGACTACAAATAACACAGGAAAGCACTTTAAGTATTAACACTATATGCAAACACACCACCTTAACCCTTTAATGTTCCAGTGTGAATATTATTGAAGTATTATAGACCTACTATAGAAGATGCACAGCTCAAGTATAATAATGGCAGTAAAATCACAGCTGGTTATGACGGACACGGTATAACATGATTATAGAAATAATGAAAAAATAGAAATAAGTCGCAAGAGATTGCTGATACCGGCCGATACGTACGCCAACATGTGAATAAGAGGCACTTGTTTTTTTCCACTTTAAGCACACAGGAAGATGTAAAGCAAACCTCTGATCAGCTGTGACCTGCTACCAGCTAAGATAGCAAATTATAAAAGTCAGGCGTGAGTGAAACCACTTAGGAGCAGCGTTGTGGATGCCAGCGGACGTGCTGTAAGCCGTCCAGGCCGCTGTGTCCGAGGTCCGGGAGATTGAAGGCTCACACAGAGCTCTTGTCAGCGTCTGACAGGTTGTTTCTTATTTCCAATGAAGCTGAAGGGGGAGACCGTTGAAATCCAGAGTGAGTGAGCTACAACGTTTGGCAGTTTTTATTTTAGAGAGAGGTGTAGGATTGTAAATTGGCCTGTAATTTTTCCGCACTAAAGGTAGCCGAGTAACTGGAACAATGGCAGAGGAGCGAGTGCTGCATCTTTCCATACAGACCGGCCTCCTGCAGTGAGTAGTTCTTTGGATAATTTCATGGTTGTGTGGTGATGTGGTGAGGCATAACAAGCTGTAAGGATGCCTGAAGTAGAACCAAAGCACAATGGCGAGAGACTATCTCGTTTTGCCTGATTTAGGAGCGCTGTAATGCTACTTCATGAGGAAGCGGCGAGTTCTTTGAGAGGAGCTAAAGGTAGTGGTGGCGGGGTGTTACTTTCTGAAAAAGTACAAAATAGGAATGCAGGGTTTTTTTTATGTTGGCATCAGGCGAGCTAAGAGGGTGAATATAAGATTTGTTTGTTTGTAGCAGCAGGTAAGGCTGTCCTTCAAACAGAATGAAAGACTAGTAGCTTCACATCATTCATGCTTTTATTTTCAGAGTGCCTGCGTGTTGTACTTGTAGTGGTGTATTCATATATTTCTGATGAATTCAGCCTTCGCATACACAAAGTATAGCACTGTATAGCTTTGTGAAATGCTTCACTATTTTATGTACTTTTACAAGAGATAAAAACATTGAGTTTTATGCATAAATGAGTCAAATTCCTTGTAAGTGTTCACATGCATGGCCTATAAAGCTGAACACAAAATACCTCTACTCAAATATAAATATTGTGAACACCAACTCTCCTGTGGCTGCCTGATACAGTGACGCTGAGTAGAAATGAGGAGCCTGCAGATCTATATTGGCATATTCATGATAATGAATATGCCATGTCAATACAGAATTTGTAAATCTCTGTTTTTGGCTCATTTTATTATTGACTTTCTTAAGCTCTGCCCTCTCGTTGTCTCCTCTGTTTGTAGGATGAGCGAGCTGTAAAAGTGAGAGATGTGGGCAGAAATCACAGGTTGATTTGGCCCGAATATTGTATCCATGCACAGCTGAGAAACCACAATATGAGTCATCAGCATGTCTCACCCCAGCATCCCGCTTCAACTGGGAATTCAGCGTGTCAAATGAGACACAAAGAAAAGGCCATTTACCTTGTAGCTTTAAAAACGAGTGACATTATTGAGTATCAACCTACTGTGATATCAGGAAATACTCTGAGTCATTCTGTACAATTCAATAAAATCTCACCGGGAGCAACTACTATGTGAAGGTTAAACACCCCAAAGGCTGAGATTTAGACCAAACTCCTGTTTTCTGTGTCTGATCTCACACATCCTGACTATTCCAGCCAGCAGAGACGGCGACCATGTAGAGGAAGCGCTGTTAGCTCTGAGCTATTTCTGAATGTCCACATGCATGTGCTCCCTTTTAAATCAATTAAAGCCTATTTCAAGGGGCTAAATTGACTTATATCCATCATGTGAGCCATTACAATGGATGTTGCCTGATTCACTTACTGCACTGAGCAGCCTGTGAAGATGGTGAAGCTATAGATGGAGTGATGCTAGTAAGGTAAAACTGAGAGTTAAGACGTAATACCTCGCTTGATAAAAGCTAATGTCTGACCCTGAAATTTTTGGCTGTAGTCCACCATTAATTTTACAATTTTACATCATTATCCAGACTGAGCGGCATTGTCGATGGGGTGCTGCACTGACGACGTAATGGCGACCTCTGACCTACATCTGGATGAAAAGTGCTTTATAAATGAGTACTTTCTTTCTTTTCTAATTACTGTTATTATCAGCTGTCATGTGGGCTACTAATTTAGTTCCAAGCAGTGGTGGACTGTAGTGCTTTACTGAATATTGCTGTACAGTAGCAGGGTTTCCGCCAGTGTATTGCAAGCCCACCGGGCCTAAGTTGACTCCCCGTCGGGCCTAAAATGACTCCCCGTCGGGCCGAAGGTGACTCCCTGTTTGGCCTAAGTTGACTCCCCGTCGGGCCTAAAATGACTCCCCGTCGGGCCGAAGGTGACTCCCAGTTTGGCCTAAGTTGACTCCTCGTTGGGCCTAAGTTGACTCACCATTGGGCCTACGTTGACTCCCCGTCAGGCCTAAGTTGACTCCCCGTTGGGCCTAACTTTACTCACTGTTGGGCCTAAGTTGATTCGCTGTTGGGCCTAAGTTGACTCACCGTTGGGCCTAAAATTACTCCCCGCTGGGCCTAAAATTACTCCCCGTCGGGCCGAAGGTGACTCCCAGTTTGGCCTAAGTTGACTCCTCGTTGGGCCTAAGTTGACTCACCGTTGGGCCTAAGTTGACTCACCATTGGGCCTACGTTGACTCCCATTGGGGCCTAAGTTGACACATTGTCGGGCCTACGTTGACCTCCCATCAGGCATAAGTTGACGCCCCGTCGGGCCTACGTTGCCTCCTCGTCTGGCCTACATTGACCTCCCGTCGGGCATAAGTTGACGCCCCATCGGGCCTACGTTGACTCCCCGTCGGGCCTACGTTGACTCCCTGTCGGGCCTACGTTGACCTCCCATTGGGCATAAGTTGACGCCCCGTCGGGCCTACGTTGACTCCTGTCTGGCCTACATTGACTTCCCGTCGGGCATAAGTTGACTCCCCGTCGGGCCTACGTTGACTCCCTGTCGGGCCTACGTTGACCTCCCTTCGGGCATAAGTTGACGCCCCGTCGGACCTAAGTTGACTCCCTGTCGGGCCTACATTGACTCCCCGTCGGGCCTACGTTGACTCCCTGGCGGGCCTACGTTGACTCCCTGGCAGGCCTAAATTAAAACTCGTATTGCAAATGACTTACAAATTGCCGTGCCATTCACACACCATTTGGTGAGACCGGGGAAACTGAAAGCTAAAACTACTCTATGCTGCACAATGGAAGAATATTCCTTCATCTGTCAGCAGAGCTTTTTTTTTATACAGCAGCAAAGAGGTTAAATGTTTCTGGAACATGAATCGAGGTTTCATTAAAATATACTTATCTAAATAGAATCACGTAGTAAATAATAATAATAATAATAGCATTAACTGGTGACTGTTCTTAATAATTATAAAATTTGATTGACGGACGCCAAGATAGTCATCATTGCTCGTAGCTACACCATTTGTGCCCACACCCTCAGCTTAATTGAAACACTATTTGATGTCACTGTAACGTATTTGGTTCAAACGAGCGGCAGCTTTTCCTCCTCCGGCAGTGATTTGCGCGGTGGGATGGATGTCAGTTGGGAAATAAAACAAAGCTCAATTTGACAAAGTAAATACCTCTAAAACGACAACATAAGTCACGTGGTTTTAAACCGTATAGGGTAAAAAAAGCCCTGCAAGAGCAGCAGTTATTTTATCTTGTAAGAGTAGCCTTCATTAAAAAAAACTAAAAGGTAATTATCAAATACTTCTGGCTCTTACACATGTCAAGGTGAAGAATTTAATTAAATGTTAACAAGAGAGTGTGTGGGTTATTTGTCCTACTACCTTCATCCTTACTGCCTTCAGAGCCCTTCAATTTTCTCTTTTTATATTAATTCAAAAGTAGATTATCAAGTGCAGTTGGTAAGAAACCCACAGACTTCTTACTTTACGCAATTGAAATTGTTCCGCTACACGCTATATTTACATGGTTTCTCAGTATCCATAACTTTATTAAAATATATTGCGCCTGTTTCTCTGAGCATTAACTTCAGTGGAACATAATTAAAACAGTGCCTTACTATTGTGCTTTTGTTATTTTAGTGTGCAGTAATGACGATGCAGTGAATTACTCGTTCCTTCTTTTTGAATCGCTAAAAAAGGTAAACACAAAGTGACTGAAAATGATATATAATTTGCTTTGTAATAATAGAGCAGAAAAGAAAAATGGGAAGGTGAAAATACAGAGGTGAAGACTGACAGCTTAATTGAGGGTCTATAATGCAGGTAGCATTTTGTCTGTTATGTTGGGCAGGTGAGTGAAGGGCCACTGAAGGGCCTTGGACACATTAAAATGTATAAGATGTCGGAAGTTTTCTCGCTGCTGGATCGAGCTGCAGAACTTTAGACCTATATTCATGCTCTCAGCATGACGTCGTCAAAATGGGTCTCATTCAACAATCATCAGCACCGCAGTCCTTGAAAAAGTCCTCAGGAAAAGCAAGTCTTAACGCAAGACTTCAAGCAAGTCCTCAAGGCAGAGTTTTCTGAGTTTTTAGAGTCAGATACAGCCGTGTCCTCAGCATAACTGTGAAAAAATATACGGTAACAGGTCCTCTAATTTCATAATTTTAATTAGGTGATAATTAGCAAGTAATATATTTGACATTTCTTTGGAATTACTGCCAAATTATCCCAATATTTACCTCAAAATGTATTGAAAATTACTTTATTATAATACTAATAGTTACTATAGTTACTAATTTAATAGTTACTATTGAAGCTACTGCAGCTTTGGTGGCAAAAGCAACATAAAACAAATCTATGGTTAGAAATAAGGGATTTAGCAAATCACGTAAATGTATATGCAGTATTTGAGAGGGAAAAGGCATTTTCTCTGGTTGGCTAGACAGCAACAGAAGTCCAGAAGCAGAGCGGTATAGAAAATAACCACCATAAATCAAGGTGGCCTGATGCCCACTCTGCTGTCTAACACTCCTGCCAAGACTGGCTCCTCTGATGCCCACTTTCCTCCATACCATTCAGGCAGACGGATAGGAAGAGTTATAGCTGCTGACGGCAGCCATTGGCTGTCAGAACCACCACTTCATCATAACAAACACAGGAGAGGGAATCAGAGAGGACGACACCCCTGGACTCATATTTACTGGGGATCAAAATTGGCTTTTTATTAGAAAATATAGTTCGGATATTGCAGTCTGCCTCCAATATGCTGGGTATTTGGTTTATTTATTGGATAATAATTCATCAATGCTAATCGAGTTGTCCATTGGAAGCCTGTTAGCAGTGCAACATTAATCTACTCTGATCTAGTGCCCCATGATATACAGTACAGGCTGCTCTTACAAACATACATAAATTAATAAAAAAAGCATGTGAATGAAAAACCGAAAATGTCACATTTTGGATTTTATTTACTTTGTGCACTGTAATAGTTAATAACTTAAAAACTGTATTGGCATAGCAATTGAACTTTATCACAAACATATTGAATATTAATATTAATAATTTAGAATTTAGTTTAGGTGTGCAAATGAACCCAACGTGTACATTTCAAACAAATTGTATGAATACATTATATGAAATATACAGTATAAATAAATGTTGGTGCCACCGCCCCTCCACATTTCAGCCAATCACATGAGCAATTTGACGTGTGTTTGATTATAATTTTGACAAGGTTGTATGCATTTTAAACAAACGTTTGTTTTATACACGTCTAATAATTATTTTGTGACCTTGCCTGAACCTGAGCATTTGCGATACCTTAATAAATTAAGGTTGATCGTTCTGCCGTCCCTCTTTAGGCCTACACCGTCTCATATCCAGATTGTATCTAGATAAGATTCAACATGCTTACATTTACACCTGGTATTAATATGTGTCTCCAGTGTTCACATTGAGATCCCATCGCTCTTTCTGAAAGGGCTGAGAGGAAGCCTCAGCGGGGTGCATAACACACGTGTTTGCAGCTGGGCACTGCCGGAGAGGTGGTGCGTAATGCGGCAGAGACGTCAGCCTCGAAACGCCGCCGTTTAGGGGGAGACACAGTCATTTACTGAGGTTGCTCTAAACAACAGGAGTATGCTAACACTGCTAACACATCATAAATCTGGTTAGCCTGTTAGGAGGGTAGCATGTGCAGCCGTGGTAAGCTAAATAAATAAAAGGAGATGTTAGTTTTGTGTGTGTGCACTGTCTTTATTACAGCCACAGCTAGATTCAACATTACTTTGGTATTGATGTTGCTCTAACAGGTGCTATAAGACGGGGCATGTGAAAGTCGAGAGGGCGGTGACAACATCACAGAAAAGTGACATTATGACATAAAAAGGAACTCATATCAAGCTCTGTTATTATGAAAATAAGAAAGATGCATTTATTAATATAATAATTGTTGTGTTGAGTCTACTGGCTGCTCCAGTTTTACGTTGGCATTGGGCTGGTAGGATTTGAATATTAAACAGTTTCATTGACAGCAGCTCAATACGAAGAGAAAGAAAGACGAGGGAGATCTGATTGGATTTAATTAATAAGTGAGAAGAACAGTATTTCTGTTCAAAACTGAAACTCAACCAGCTGAGAACTGTGAGTTTTTGTACTAATGTAAATGCTCTGAATTCATCAGAAAAACTAGTTAAGCATGGAGTAAGTAAACACCAGCGGCGGCAGATTAACACCTCAAACAGGAGCAGACTGTCTTCTCTCTATAGTGTGATAACATATACCTAAAAAACCCAGAGGAAATGAAACATAAAGGTCTGCTCTGATAATATCCTGTTTTTAATAAAGTCTTCTCTTCAGTTGAGGTAGCTGAAGGTCTCGGTCACTATTTGACATTTACCGTACAGTTGGTCCAACATTCATTCACCTTTTAGCTCTGTTTTGGTCTCCACCGATTCGAATAGATGTTTGACTTTATTACATTAGAGTCATTGTTAATATAAAACCTATTTATTAAAGCTGCTTTAGGCTAAGAAGCACAATTGGTTGGATGCACATTCTTGGTGTGTTTGTCAGCAATATGCTTTAGAAAATAATGATTGCTTCCTGAGATGAAAATAGATGTAAATTTCTCTCTCACAGGGAGAGCTGTGGGACGTGTTAAGTCGCTATTCCACAGCCTTTTTGCCAGTACGTGTAGGTTGACACGAGAGTAGGCTGCTGCAAAAATATTCATGTCTGACAGTTATTGAATTTGAGAACATATTGAAAAGCTGTCGCTTGGTTTATATTGATCATCCTGTTATGAACTTGTTACAAGGTAGTGACGGAGTCAATCGATCATGGCCACGACATCTGGGATCAGTTTAGCTTAATCTGCTGTGAACATTTTCTGCAATTTGCTTGTTTCGTGTTGGTATGTTTAGTATAACTAAAGGGCCTGATGCTGACTTTGATGAGTCAAGTTGACAGTCTCCACTAGGATTTCATACAATTTCTCTTTCAAATTCATGTAAAGTAATATCCAGGCAAAAACATTTTGATGTAAATGTAGAGGCTTTAAATTAGGGTCATGATGGCAGCTCACCTTGGCTTTGTTAATGGTGCAGTTCAGTGCATTGTTCTCCTGGTCATACTGCAAACTGAAGTCCAAGGTCCCCAACGTAGCTGTAAACAGAGAGAGAGAGATAGAGAAGGAAATTAGTGGCACACCAACAGGATCGCTGGGGAGAGAGGAAACCCAAACATGTCTGCATGCTTTCATCGTTTGAAAGGAAAGTCTTGGCGTTCTCATGGCATGGCCATTTTCAAAGAGGTCCCTTGACATCTGACGTCAAGATATGTGAATGAAAATGGGTTCTATGGGTACCCACAAGTCTCCCCTTTACAGACATGCTCACTTTATGATAATCACATGCAGTTTGGGGCAAAAACCATGCAGTTTTTTGCATGCAGTATAAATGTGTTTGTGTATTTCTGGTGTGTTCTTTATACTATGACAGTTTTTCTAAAATTAGATTGAAATATATACCACCTTACTTACAGTATCACATTATATCGCAATATATTGAATTGTTACCCCTGTATCATGATACCTAATGTATTGTCAGATTCTTGCCAATACACAGCCCTACTTTCTACAATACTATACACAAGATGGAGAAATGGAGAAAGAAAAACACACTGATGTTTGCCAAGTGCATTCAAAATAATTGATATTCTTTGCAAGTGTGCGGCACAAGTGCGAATGTTAAGTAATCAAAATGAAAAAAATGAATGGACATAATTCAGTTGTTAAATTTTTAAATAGGCTAAAGGCGTGTTATCATTAGTCAAACAAAGTGATTAAATTAGATGAGGTTAAAATGGATGTGACAAATTATCAGAAAATAAAATTAGCATTCATAGAGTCAGAGCAGTGATTATGAGACCAGGCAGGAAGAAGCAGGGACAGACGGATAAAAGTATATTAGTCAAGATTATTTTACAATTATGTGACTTAAAGCAGTTGGTAATATTCTTCAGATACATTTTTGTAATTTGTTGAAATTCTCATTGCATCCTGACAGCAATCAATAAAGTAAAAAAAAGAAAAGGAAAGTTTTTCTTTAAACTCAGAGGCTACTACATCTTATTGAAGCGCTACGGTGCTGAGTAGTGAACTGAAACAACTTCCGGCATGATCTCATCCTTTGTCCTTTCAAAATGCCAAAGTGACAAGGGACTCTCATTTCCTGGATTGATGAAATGTTGTCAGATCAACAAACCACAACATTAAAAAAAGACGTGTGTGGGCTTCAAAAGGCCTCTCGGGTTCTAGAGCATTTAGTTGTTGGTACCAAATAACACCAACTTTTTTGCTTCATTCACACTTTGATATTTACACGAGCAGTGAAGACAATAGTTTTATGGATTTGTAATTGTACTTATATACTGTTTTTACCACCTCCTCCTTGATTTACCTCCTCTTAAGAACTTCTAAATAGATTAGGCTGAGATGTAGATGAGTTATGAGATGTGGGAAGATCCAGTAGTGGCTTTTTATCGTGGTTGGTCTGTCCACCGCTTTGGTCCAGAAATATCTCAACAACTATTGGACTGATTGTCGTGAAATATTGTACAGACGTTCATGGTGCCCAGAGGATGGATTCCAATGACTTTGGTGATCTCCTGGTTTGTCCAGTAGCGCCACCAGCAGGTTGACATTTATGGCTCGGAGTGGAATATCTTGACGTTCATTCAGACATTCTTGATGAGATAGAACTTGTACTTATCACTGACTACTTTTACATGCACACTAATATTCCACTATTATTCCAAATATGACAATATAGTGAATTTGATACAGGTCTTGTAAACAGCGTATTCTGTTTGGATATTCTGAATTAGGCCTTATTCTGAATGGAGCATTTTCAGATTAAAACATGCTGATATTATTCAGGTTTTAGGAGCATTCTTTGGACATGTATACAGCACATTCACAATATACGTCTCAGTTGAGGTTTTTACAGCAGTTTGTGACACACAACCTCTTGCCTGTTTACGTCCAGCTCTGTGCGTTGAGCACAGAGATGCATGCCCAAAAGAAATAACAAGGAGAAACACACCTACTTTTAAACATGATGAAAGAATTGGATATCAACAAATGGACTTGGACTTTTATATAGCGCTTTTCTAGTCGTCTGACCACTCAAAGCGCTTTACACTACATGTCAGCTTTCACCCATTCACACGCACATTCACACTGATGGCAGAGGCTGCTAAGGTGCCAACTTTGCCCATCAGGATCTGATCTAAATACTCATTCACACACCGAGGGCTCAGCCTCCGAGAGCAATCTGGGGTTAAGTGTCTTGCTCAAGGACACATCGACATGTGACCCGGAGCAGCCGGGGATCGAACCACCGACCTTCCATCGGGTGGATGACCTGCTCTACCCTCTGAGCTACAGCCGCCCCAACAGGTTTTTGCATATGTGCCGACATTTTCAAGAAGGTGGTTGAAGGAATGAAAGAGGGAGGCTGAGTTCTCCACCACTTACGTTAATCAGAGTATGCACGGCTGCATGTAAACGGGAATATTAGTGGAATATTAATTTTCATTAGCCATGTAAACAGCTTGGTAGGAGTATTGTCTTTCTTAGGAATAAGGGCAAAACCGGAATATTTTGTGCATGTAAACATAGTCAATGAAGCTTTTTCTGATCTTCTGAGCATCGTTAAGGTTAGTGGAGTTTCGTCGTCATGGTTACAATAATAAACAGTGGTTGGGTAACAATCGTGGTCATGCTTTAAAGGTGCAGTGTGTATAATCTGGTTGCATCTAGTGGTGTGGTTGCAGATTGCAACCAACTGAGTAACCCTCTGCTCACTCCTCCCTTTCCAAGACTGCGGTAACGTGAGCCGCGGAGTGCAAAACCGTGGTAACGCCTATCGCCTCGCTCAGAGGCCATCCATACCATAATAATGCTTCTTTAGGAGCAACCATATAACCACTGAAATGTTTGGAAATACTGACATCTCTCCTGGCACTAAAGGTAAAACTATGAGTGAGGAAACTCGGCGATGTAACAGGTGTTTGAAGCGGGGGTGGACGCAGCAGTGGGACCGGCAGCGGAGACGAGGTTAGCAAAGGGCCAGACAGGAAAGGGCAAGGCTTTGGTGTCTCGCTCGAGGGACGTTTGACAGCTGTGAGGAATGAATTGATTTTGGAGAGGAGCTTTTGTCTGAGTTACAGTTTTCAAACTAATTGTTCAGGAGCATACCAAAGTTAATGTACCCTTTAATTATTTTAAAGAAGAGAGTTTGGAAATAAATGGAGAATCTTTCTTTTAATGTAACAGTTTTATGGCAGTAGAGGGAATTAGTTTACATTTAGAGTGGAATAAAGAAAGCTATTTCATTAACCTTTAATGAACCCAAAGTCTTCCAGAAAACCGATGAGCTACAGGAGAGTCGATTTAACCACGAGACCTAAAACTAGGATCTCCATCAACATTAGTACCCCTTAAATAGACTCCGTATCAATAGTTGGTTAGCTTCCAAAACAATTACATTATTATTTATTCCACGAGTGTGGAGTTAAGTCTCTGTTTGCGATTAGAATAGTCTCCTAACAGCAATGAATCAATGCTCTAGAGGAAGCTGAGCTCATCAACACCTCAACCCCCAACACGCACTAAGACGAAGAAGACTTTTAGTTTGCTGCCCAGGGTGTCGTAGTAAATGATAAATGGGATTTGTTTTACTGTGTACTGTCACGGTTTGCTGCTATTTGGTGCAAAACTGCTCAGAGCATCTTTAAAATAGTTTGCAGGTCCATTTGCTCTGAAAAACCAGAATGTCCTGGACAATATCAACTGATTGTATGGAAACATTTGGAGCTTCACCAACTTAAAGGCTTAGCTGTTAAAGGTTTAGTGTCCTGGTGTTGTGTCAGATTTGTTTCGAATCAATTTGTGTCTCACTTTACCTTAACCTGAACCAATCCTTTTCTTAACCCTAAACCAAACCAGTCATCTCCACGAACGCAAATCATTAATTTAACCTAAACCCAAAAGCCAACCAGAGATGGCAGCGCAATGAGATTTGAACTGGGAAAAAAACCCCACATGACCAGTGCTTGAAAAGCAGGACTACTGACCTTTTAACCTCGCTAACAGCAACGACTAATGCTACATTCACACTACGAGTGACAGAAGCAACAAAACGGCCAACATGGCCAGCTACATTGTCACATTGTCGGCAAGTCGCCATTGAAGTGTTGCTCAAGCACTCGTTGACGTATTTAGCTAACTGCATTTTTTAGATGGAACAGAACGGGGTGAAACAAAAACATGTGATCGGTTGACACGTCACCGCGTCATTGGTGCGTTGAAAAAAGTGGAGACCAGCTCATCTTCATTTGTAGCGTGCCACGCCCATCACGCAGCGACGTGTCGGGTATCAGTTTGTAGCTTCATGTCAGCGGAATCCATTGAAAATTATTTTTTAGTACTTTTTTATTTCGTATTGTGAACACATCATAAGGATATAACATGGCTGACTAGTTGGTATCTAGCTTTGTGCACAAGACAACCACAACATAACATAATCTAATATGGATATTTATATAAAATGTGGTCAGCATATTCATGCTCCCAGGAGGAAAACCCTTTTTGATTTTAATGACATCATGTTCTTTGCCACCATTACATTTTAGTGCCACCAGTGTTGTAGTACTCGAGACCACTTTTTGAAGGTCTTGTCTCGGACAGAGAGGACTATAGATTTTATTTCAAGACCGGTCAAAACCCACAACTGTGGTGATATCACTAAATTGTCGGTACATTGTCTGATTTATAACACCATCACTGTGATTGGATGTAAAACTTCCTGCTAAAAATGCAACCAATAACTTGATTTCTAATTTGAAACTTTTGTACTCCAAGAAAGTGAGCGTGGGACAGAAGAGAATAATATTTGGCCACCTAAGAACACAGCAGTACAGGGACTAGCACTGGTCTGGTCTTCATCTTGACTCTCAACCCCTCAAAGTCCTGTCTCAGTATCGATACACTCTGGTCTTGGTCATGACGTGGTCTGGGTTTAGGTGTTCGTGACTACAACACTGAGCCCACACCACTGTTTCATTACAGTCTGCTAAT
>CAKAKR010066830.1:27710-114662 GCA_916700685.1 Adelosebastes latens | reverse complement strand
ATTTTTTAGTACTTTTTTATTTCGTATTGTGAACACATCATAAGGATATAACATGGCTGACTAGTTGGTCTCTAGCTTTGTGCACAAGACAACCATAACATAACATAATCTAATATGGATATTTATACAAAATGCGGTCAGCATATTCATGCTCCCTGGAGGAAAAACCTTTTGGATTTTAATGACATCATGTCCTTTGCCACCATTACATTTTAGCGCCCCCAGTTTTGTAGTACTCAAGACCACTTTTTGGAGGTCTTGTCTTGAAATTGACCGCATTTTTACTCTGTCTTGTCTCAGTCTCGGACAAAGAGGACTTTTTATTTTGAGACCACAGCTGCGGGGATATCACTAAATTGTCGGTACATTGTCTGATTTATAACACCATCACTGTGATTGGATGTAAATCCTCCTGCTAAAAATGCGACCAATAACTCGATTTCTAATTTGAAATTTTTGTTACTGTTAACGGCTGTCACCCTTCCCCGTACTACTTCACACGCACTCCAAGAAAGTGAGAGTCGGACAGAGGAGAATAATATTTGGCCACCTAAAAACACACAGCAGTACTGGGACTAGCACTGGTCCCCTCAAAGTCTTGTCTCAGTCTCGATACACTCTGGTCTTGGTCATGACGTGGTCTGGGTTTAGGTGTTCGTGACTACAACACTGAGCCCACACCACTGTTTCATTACAGTCTGCTAATCAGCCTGATTTGCTGTGTTGTTTTCACTTTGTTACTAAGTCTGACATTGAGTTCATGTTTGGACCGCCCAGTGGGGGCCGGGATTGATTCCGGCTCTGGCACAGGGCAACCATGTCCCCATTCTTGACCTACAAAGCTCTAATTTGTCAATTGTTTCTCTAACTGGGGGAACAGCAGTCGATGAGCACAACATCAGACCTAGTTGAAGTGCTGAAAGAAAGTCAGAGATGTGGACGGCGACTCAGAAGCCTGGAAACAGAAAATAGATCAGTATATTAGTGACTATGGTTACATGAACACTAATATTCCACTATTTTTCCGAAAATATAGTGAATTTGATACATGTCATGTAAACAGTTTGGATATTCAGAATTATTCTGAATGGAGCATTTTCAGATAAGACATGTGTGATATGCTGATATTATTCAGGTTTTAGGAGCATTCTTTGGACATGTATACAGCACATTCACAATATGAGTCTCAGTTGAGGTTTTTACAGCAGTTTGCAAAACACGGCCTCTTGCCTGTTTACGTCCAGCTCTGTGCGTTGAACACAAACCAACTAGCCGACAGTTTGCAGAGATGCATGCCCAAAGGAAAAGAAGGAGAAACACACCTACTTTTAAACATTATGGAAGACTGGGATATCAACAGGTTTTTGGATATGAACAAATATCACAACGCCGATCTTTCCAAGAAGGTGGTTGAAGGAACGAAAGAGGGAGGCTGTGTTCGCCACCTGTTACGTTAATCAGAGTATGATTGGCTGCATGTAAACAGGAATATTAGTGGAATATTTACTTTCATTAGCCATGTAAACAGCTTAGTAGGAATGTTGTATTTTTAGGAATAAGGGCAAAAAATACTGAATATTTTGTGCATGTTAAAGTAGTCAACGAGGTTATGGAGAAATATTTAAAATGTCTTTATTTAGTCGTTATAATGTCAAGTACTGTGTATCAATGGTGGAAAGTAACTAAGTACATTTGCTCAAGTACTATACTTAAGTAAAATTTTAAGGTACTTTTACTTTACTTGAGTATTTAAATTGTATGCTACTTTATACTTCTACATTTCAGAGAGATATATTGTACTTTTTACTCCACGACATTTATCTGACAGCTTTAGTTACAGATTAAGATTTTACAACAAAACATGCGATGAGTTTATAAAATATGATACTGTGCTACAGATTAAACTATCCAACAGTACATAAAGTAGTTAAAATGTGCTCAACCTTCACCAGCTGTCACATTAAAATTATGCTTATGTGTTAAAGTATCAGTAATAATATTCCAATAATATGATATATAATAATATAAACTCTCTGAAAGGGACAATTCTGCCCATCAAGTATACGTTTAATTTAAGTATATTTTGATAATACTTTTACTTAAGTAAGATTTTGAATGCAGGACTTTTACTTGTAATATAATATTCCTACAACATGGTATTTCAGTAAAGAATCTGAGTACTTCTTCCTCTACTGACTGTTATAACAACAGTGATGCAGGTAATCATGTCTCCGGTGAAATGAGGGTGCAATCTTAATATATATTCTATTGTGTTTTTTCAGTGTTACTTAGCTACAGTTTTCTCCCCCTTGAAAGAATCTGTAAAGCGCCCCTTCCTTTTCGCTGCTAATGGTTAATTAAGCAGATTCAATCAGCCATTATGTTTCACAGTGGCATAGGAAAGGCATTATTTTAGGCATAAAGGAGCAAGGCGTCCTGCTATGAACTCCTTTATTACATTAATATTTAATTTACTGTAACGTTGCCTGTGTTTATCTCAGTATTCAGGGCAACAGTAGGATTCTATTAGTCAGTTTGTGGAGGAGCTGCTTGTAACTATTTTGCTCTGCAGATGCACGAACCATCTGGATAGCTGTGGGGTACAGCCCAGTCAGATGCAACGACGCTGTGAACTACAGGAGTGTAATAAAGTGAAGTCAGTGTTCCTACAGTGGTCGTCATATTCCTGTCTTGCTGTGCATCCTAATTTCTGTGACTTTCAGAAAAAGTTGATGGGTGTAATTCAATTTGTGTGGCTACTTGACAGCATTGAGCGCAATAATTACCCAATTTTCTTGCAAATTACATAATTCCCGGCAAAGAAAGGAATAAATGAAGGTAATAATGATTTGCACCCAGGTCTTTTCTTACTCTGAAACAAAGGGACTGCAGATGTCTTTGAATTCTGGCCGATCCTTTCTTTTCCGTGATGTGAGAGCATCAACAGAATAATTCCGGGTGCAGTAACAAAAGTTGAATTTATATGATGTTGAAATACTGAAAAAACATGAGGTGAGGCTCCAGAGAGACTGCTGCTGCTGAAAACAGGAGATAAATCAGGTGTTTCCCAGGGAATGATGGATGACAAGCGTTGAGAGAAAGTATTAAAATGTTTACGGCGTCATCAGTTATTGTACAGCGTGCGTTGTTCCCGCTGTGTGTCTAATGATTTATGTGCTGAGGGAACCCTCTGCCTATTATCACAGTCATTGTTTGAAGCGACGTTTTGAGGCCGACATATCGACCAATTTGTTTTTTGAAACGATGGATTGGGGCTTTGGAGTGGCATGGACATCCAAAAGGGGGACATTTGCTGTGCAGGTCATTGATTAGAAGTCAGCTGTAAAAAATGCATCACAGAGTTCAACACTTTTGAAAACCAGGCGTGCTTGAATAGATATAGTCAATATGTTCTGCACTTTCTAACAGAAAAGTGGTGTCTGAAGCCTTTAAACTTTCCACAGTCCTTGTGTATGCATCGACAGCTTTGTCACGAGAAAACGGCAGTGAGTTATGACTCACAGTTTCACGAGGTCTCACTTTAAATCCTTTACAGTGTTGTGTCAACAGATGTCTCCATATCCACTTTATTCTCGGGGGCGTTACTGCAGAAATGATTATGGGCGTAACTTCCGGTGAGATATTTAACTAACGTTAAATTTGCGTTTTCTAAAATGTCCTTGCGGAGCTCTGGTACTTGTTGCGCTGTTCACGGCCGTAATAACAACCAGACAAAGCTACATTTGTGGCTTCAACAACAGTGCATTGAACATTCACCCAAAACAAAAAGGGATTGTTTTTGTGTACGGTGACCAGACGTCATGGTTTGTCCCGGATTGTCCCAGATTGTCCCGGATTGTCCCGCATTATCCCGGATTCAAAATAGGTTTCCTGAGTCCAGACAAATATCTGTAAAACACTCAGTGCCGGTTTTCACCACAATTAAAATAATGGTAACAATTATACTCACATAGACGTTTACTATCATGTTCTGTCCCACTCAATTAATTTGTGTGCACAAGATATAAGTATATATACAGAGAGCCAGCACAGTGCACCTCGTTGCTGTCTCTGGAGTGATGTTGCGCACTGTCGAGCAAACTATCACGCACTGGGACGGCAGATCTGCTGGTTACATTTTGTTGCAACCAGCATCAGACTTCGCAGGGGGAAGTTAGCAGAGGGTTCTGGCCTCCATGTTGTCCATTAAATCCTGATAATGGACCCCTCGAAAGGTGATTGGGCCGGTTGATTCAGGCCTTTGGAAAGCTCCACTTCCTCCATACCTCTCAATTCATGAACATATAGTAAGTCTTTTAGTGTCCATTGCTCAGAGTGCCTGTGCGGGCTTATATCAAGGCACATTAACCTCAGCAAATTCTTGTCTCGAAGCAAAAAACAGCAGACAATTTCTCACTTCATTTGTGCATGAGGTGACATTTTACAAATTTGGTCTCCATAAGAGCGTTGAGAGGGCTATAGCAAAACTGGTGAGGAAACAGCCTCTGGCCTCCACCACAGTATACAGAGTTATCAGGGAAGAAAATGGGCTTAATATACGCATTCACACATTTGTGCTTGATGTGGCAGCACAGCCAAGCAGCTTGTTGAACACGGTGCTTTTTATAATAATGGTCTGCTCTCTCGGCCTTAATAGCGTTAAAAGAGCTAATGAAGGAGACACAGCTGTCAGGGACGGGAGGTGTTTCTGAGTGATGGCTGCTGTCAAAGTGGCCGCCACAATGCTCAGTTAAGAGGAGCATCATGTTAGCTCCATTACTTCCCTCCAGGCGAAACTGCAGCGTCAATTCCCACTGAGTGAGGCTGACCGGGCACTCACCTCCCAGCTGAGAGCCACGTTCATTATACGCAGCAATGCTGGATGCATTGTACGCAGAAACATGCACATTCAAAGATCTTAAATGATCCAATGCAACTTTGCACTTTTTGACGACAGCTGAGCAAATCTGTAGTTTTCTGTCAGGCGTTGAATATCGATCAGCAGGCAGAGCCAGCTGTACTTTAACACCTGCATGAACACTTTCAAGAAATAATCAGCGTGTGAACTCACACAATTTATGTTTTTGGGTTCGCTCAGGTGGAATGGAAGTGCAATTAGGATGCCATTAGCTCTAAATAGCTCAAAGTCAAATTGCATAAATTGAGTGCAAAGTAATGCGGCCTGCAAAACTAGGTTAAACACCTTGTGATTTTCTCACATCACTGTGCAGGAAATTAAATGGAAATGGATAATAGATAAATCACATTAGGGATCACTGATTCCATATGCAAAATTCTCTCTGTTTTTTCTTTCATGTGCATGAGATGAGAAAAACCTTTTTCAGTACTTTCACTTTAATTTACTTTTACAAATTGTAGCTCTTCACCTCATCTATCATAGCGTATATAACAGCCAGTGGTTTCTATTTAAAATATGGCTTATCATACTTGTATTTCCTATCCTACAGCCAATCTTAAAGCTGCAGTAATTGCTTGTTTTTTTTTGGCAACTAGGACAGAGAAAGTCCAAAACAAGCTGTCAGACAAACAGCCCTCCATTAACCCTCTGAGACCCACAATAGACCCATTTTTGTCTTTTTTTAGGGGGGTACAGGTGTTCTTTAGGGGTGGATAGCAGGTCAACAGTAGATGTCACATAGAAGCGGTGTACATCATCTGAAAGCTGGGAACCTGAAGATTAATTTGAAATGCAGCTCAGCACTGTGTGTCAAGTTGTTCTAGTCATAAATTAGAAATAAACATGAATTAATTAATAAATTGTGTATAAGGGCTTAAAACATTATGATAGAAGTATATGATGGTTATTCCCATGCTCTATTATGTCTCATAAGTTGTTGCAGAAATTTTGTGGTTGATACCATTTGTTACACAGATTTGACGCTAAATTTAACCATTTTTTTTCCACTCGAGAATTATAAAAATGATCAATCATCCCTCCAAAATACCACATTAAGACACCAAAACCTTGAGGAACACAATAGAAAAAGCCATGCTGTGATTTGGTATCAAAAAAATTTGACATTTGGAGATTTCTGCAAGAATTGCATTTCTCAGCCATTGGATGGCGAGCACTTCTGTTGTGTAAACTGCTCAGAAATCCCTTATTGTCAATCTAGCTAGGAAAGCCATCCATCCTCTGAATGCTCTAGGTCTCTAGTTTGTGACTGTAAAGTTTCATGAGGCTGTGATTATCCTAGTGGTCACCACAGGTCATTTTATACCATCAAAAAATGGTCTCACTACAATGAAATGGCCACTATAGGGACTAACATCATCACACATGAATACAGTTGGGCTCATTGGATCCACAAGAGTCTCAGCGTTCTCGACCGTTTTTCCCTTGCCAAAATTTAGCGTAAGTTTTGAGCGATATTTAGTATTCTTACCGATAGGTACCAATGGATTCCGCGGGTCTCAGGCATCCGACAACCTTAATGGTCCACTGGCATTAGTACACTGACTCAACAATTCAGAGTATCCAGGTTTATATCAGGATCTCAGCGACATGCTTGAATCTAGATGACTAAAAAGCAAGTGTGCGTGTTGTTTCATCTTCCCAAAAATTTGACCATGTATCAGAAATCGCAGTATATTACCGGACAAATTGTGCCAAGGGCAGAAAGTGTTAATTTGTCTGCTTACGCAGAGGCTGAATGCACGATTAGATTGCATGCCAGCGTCCCATTATGTGCCTCTCATTAGAGAGAAAAACCCTCAAGGGGGATGACAGCTTCTCTAAGAGAAGTTATTTGTTTTTGCTTTTAACCACAGAGCTGATTCAGCGCCTGCTGGAAATGAAAAGTGGGATTTTGACCTCAGCTGTCACAACATTTGAAAGTGTTGAACATTTTACAATGTAATCCGTTTTTGTGACATCGGGGGTTATTGTGTGAAACATGAGAGAAAGTTCCCCTCCTGCCTCCACGGCTTCCACCTACAGAGGAAATGATTAGATTTTAGACAGCTCATGACTGCACACATTTGCATGTTAATGAGAACTAAAACTTTCCAAACACTGTGACAACCTAACGCTTTTAGATATTAATTTAAACTACCCGTGTGTTCTGTTAAGACAAGTATTTTGACATGGGAACATTTACTTTTTAGTAATTCAATGACAACACTAGAGCAGCCGGTTATGTTTAATATATCTCAGTTTTGGCAGCACATTAAATACCAAAGCACCTTTCAGATAAACTGGCAACTGAAGAAAAGTCAACACACAGTTTAAATATCTATATTAAATCATGTGCCACCCTCTAAAGAAAGCGGTTTACTATGTTGGTTTAATTATAATTTCTTACATACAAGGAGATTACATTTGCTTAATAAAACACCAAAACAACAACAAAATGTAGTGAACGGGCCAATTTTAAATTAAAAGACGTGACGTGTTTCTCAGATCTTTTCATGTCAGGTGAACATAAAGACTTTTTTTTGTACTTGCTGGCAACAAAGCAAAAAAAAAATCCACCTTGGAAAATCCCATTTAACAGATTAACAGCAGAATCTATCTAAATTTTCACCTTTTATTCTTGTCGACAGGATGAAAATCCTGTAAAATGTTTTACCTCCAGCATGTGGTGACATGGACGCTGTCAGTTTAAATAAAATTAGCAGCAGAATTCAACATGTCATACTGACAGGGTGCCAGAGGTGTTTTTAACCAACTCTAGTGTCTCCCAAATATGTACCAATACAGTAGCTTTATGTTAAGGCCATCAGTTTTTTTTCTCTCTCATTGGAACATCATTCCCATGAGCCTCAGTCAGACGCTCTGACAAGAGCTGTAGAAAATTCAGAATGCAACTGGGAACAAAACACGGAGCTGTATTTGCTGAATTGATCCAACATTGACCCAGAATCTGAATTCATTTAGCTGCAAACAAACATGACACAGCAACTTGTGAAAGGGTTTTAAGAGAGGCTTGTAGTTCTGATCCTGGCCTGTAAAGGGATATTTCACCCATGTTACAATATGTAACGGATACTGTACAGCTTCATGTACCCCTGTCGGGGTTCATTTTGCAATAATGACCTGCTCCATGTACATTATCCCGCTTATTACTCGGCTACTTACTAAAGAGATCAGACTGTTCTCATACACCGTTTGTAGTTATACTTGCTCTAGACAGCCCAAAAAAACTGACTGGGTTGTCTCATTTCAGTTTGTGTGTTGGTAGGCACTCCAGATACCAAATGTATGAGAACAAGCAATCTCCTTTATTTCATTATCACAAGCTGAATTTACATGAATATTTTCTCCCAAAATGATCAAATGAAACCTCTACTTGTGCCAAAACACCAAAACCCAAGGGTTTTATAAATAAGAAATGAGCTCTGGGCAAAACATGTTGCATAGCTGAATCTTTTTGGTTTGTTTGTCTAATTTCCGTGAAACGTTATGTGACGTCACATCTCCAGTATAATTAAAAGGAGTTTTTTTTAACATCTTTGAACGTGCAGCTCTGCTGATTAGTGGAGCTGGCGGGAGCAGAGGTCAACCTCCGTTAATTACTACAGCCAGTGGAGGGTGACATATTTAGTCTGCGTCGCTCACTCTCCAGGTTCTCCTCATTAGACACACACACCCATGAAATATTCTGCGAGTGCGTCCATGGATGCTCACATGAACATGCATCACAATCTGGATGCACTGAAGTGTGCTGCCATTCCAGCACACAGCATGTGATAATAACATACATAAAGGTAAAGGATGAAGGAGGATGACGATCTCTGAAGAGGTGGAAGTCTGTCCAACTACATCTTTACTGTGGGATCACTGAACCGTGCTTGGTTAAGCTCGGCTGTGTTAACACCCTGTGAAGCACCAGTGATGCTGTGACGTCTCACCGGTGGTAGTGATTCACTGGATGTGGATGATGGATTTGGAGGTTAGCTTTCTGGGGAGAATGTCCTCACCAGAAAACAACACCATTCGTCATGTGGTCAAAGACAGAAAACAAACTATTTTTACATTTTCCAGACAAGCGACCTCTTGTGGCCGTGTGAACAATGAATGTTGTCTCTCAGAAGCAAAGGCAGAAGTAGCACAACGTTTTTTATAAAGCTGGAAAACTGAGGAGGGTTAGTGTGGTAATACAAAGTGAGTGATTGACTCTGGAGACTGACGTTCACATCCTGTCAACAGTCTTTGAGGTTTCTTGTGTCCGTGACCTCGATCTGATGCCACATAAAGCATCAAAATTCAATCAGTCTTCTAGTTTGACAGACCAATACCAAGTCAAGGTCCCCTCACTAGCTTTTTCTGGAGCTTTTAACCATAACATGTAGCCCTCTAACCTGACCAGTGGGCTACATCTGGGTCTGTGAAGTGAAGTCAATGCTGAAGTGCCTTAAACGTGCATTCTCTCTAACAGCCAGCAGGGGGCGACTCCTCTGGTTGCTAAAAGAAGTCTGATTGTATAGAAGTCTACGAGAAAATGAGCCTACTTCTCACTTGATTTATTACCTCAGTAAACATTGTAAACATGAGTTTATGGTCTCAATCGCTAGTTTCAAGTCTTCTTCAATACAGCATGATGTTCATTTAGTAAATTATGGTCCCATTTAGAGTCAAATAGACCATAAAGCAGGGGATGCTTTAGGGCGTGACTACCTTGTGATTGACAGGTCGCTACCACGGCGTTGTCCGGTCTGGGAGTTTTCTGTGTCTGTGTTCTCATCTTAGAACTTTAACCCTTTCACAGTGTGTTTTCAGTTCATGAAAGTTAATTATAACCTTTTTGGTCGCCTAAAAATGTCTTATTCAGTGTTTGGTTGCATTCCACCCTCTCGTGTCACTTCTGGTTGCAAAAAAACAAGATGGTGATGGCCATAATGCCAAACTCAAGGCTTCAAAACCATAGACCACAAACCAAAGGGTGATGAAACGGTGACTACGTCCACTTCTTATATACAGTGTTTGATATACCCACAGTGCATCTGTAAAACCACCAGACATCAACAGCACAGTTTGCTTCTAATTAGAGGAAACCGAGAGACCCCTGGTTGCAAAAAACCAAGATGGCGACAGCCAAAAAAGATGAACTTGAGGCTTCAAAACAGCAGTCCACAAACCAATGGGTGACGTCACGGCAGCTACGTCCACTTCTTATAGACAGTCTATGAACTTGACCCGCCAGATGTTTTGTTACTCGGAACCATCTGAGAAGCCGTCATTAGAAACTCTTTTGAAAAGGGGCAAAAAAATACTTGGCAGGTGATTGGCTGAACCATCTGTCAATCAAACTCTTGCCGAAGCCAGTCAGGAGAAGAGCGAAAACATCTTTTCCATCTATAAAAGCCTTAAGTGCCGTTCTTTGCTCTTCTTTCAATGAAGAAATACTCTCCAGTTCTGATAGAACTGATGCTATGGCAGCAGCTACGCTAACCTCTCCAGTAGCCGCCATTGTTGTTTACACCTAAACCACACCTGTAGCTGACAATAGCTCCTCACAGGACGCTGATTGGTCCGGGCACAAACACATTACTTGAAGCCTGACAAGATGGATTCTCGCGTGATCTTGTGACATCGCGAGAATCCACCAGAGGTTCTTCAGTTGTCATGGAGATGGATCTATAGACACACAAGCTCAGTTGCTGTTGTGTTATGATTTGAAACTTTGACCTGCTGGTGACGCTGAACGAAAAGTCAAGGGATCACCAAAGTCAGTAGGATTCATCCTCTTGGCACCGCTAATATCGCTACCAAATTTCATGGCAATCCATCCAATAGTTGTTGAGATATTTCAGTCTTTTTGCATGCATCCTGTACAAACTTTGGCAAGAAGAAGACACATAAATACGAGCTGAACTAGTGTAGGTTATTCACAGGACCCTCCCAAGGGGCACATCTGTATTATAGCTGGAGCACAGGTCATTGTTATACATGGGAGGTCTGACTTCAAGGCCAAATGCTCCTCTGAATCTCTGCATGTTGGACGTGGGATGGAACATAATTTAGAGTTAACCAGCACTCAATGCTGCCTCTCAGTTTATATCATGTGTCACCAAATCTATAAGACTTGTTCAATCTCTCTCTCTTTCTTCTCTGCCTCAAATTGCTTTTCTGTTGTTGTGATAAAGCTCAGAGCCGGCTCCGTCAATACCCCGCATTGGGTTTTATCTGCCGGCTAGTTTAGAATAAAGGTCAGCTGATTATGGATGTGGATGAAGGCTGATAATGATGTCAATTATTAGGAGAGGGACTCTATCCTGAAATATCGTGTTATAATAAATCAAAAATAATCTCACTTTGATTGGAAACTGAATCCATGTTCACCCTGGATCCCTCTTTATAATGCAGGCGTTGATTTTACACACAGATTGAACACTTCAAATGAAAGCAGGTGAAGAAGAGAAGACCTTTATTTAATTGTCCTGTTATTACGAAGTATTGTTTGTCCGTCTTACGTTTCCAGAAATGACCGCGGCAGCTCTGTCCTCACAGTGACCTTGGCTGCCAGTAAACTTAATTACTTGCTTCAGGTTGAGGCTTTTACACAGAAAGATTACAGTGGTCTTTATTATAAAATAGATGTCTAGCCATAGTCTGCCCCCCTCCGGCCCTGTAAATGAACTTAACAAGCGTCCAAATCTCTGTGTGGGAGGAGCGGACTGCTGTGAGTGTATGAAAAGATGAGTGAGATCAGTGCAGCACCCGAGGGCACCGGGAAGAGAGTTGAGGAATCTGCACTAACTAAAGGCTCAAATGAGCTCAACGGGGAATCGCTGATAGATCTGCTGCTGGTAAAATAGCAGTTATTCCTTAATGGATGGAAGTAATGTCATTTTATTCAAATGTGCACATACTGTCTACTGGAGGACGGTTTATTCTCTTTATTCAGTACAGCTCAAACTGTGAATCCCTGTTAATTATTATTATGTATAAGCCGTCATTAAAGAGTCCTGATTTGTTTTGGTTGTTTGAAGATAATATGTGTGGAGTTCGTTAATTAGCTTTTTGATGTTTTTGTTTTGGAAGATGAGGAAGAGCTCGGCAGACAAGAGGAGACAGAGTGACCTGACTGCATCCCTGGTTATACGACATTTTTGTTATGTAAATCAGATATGTTGAGACATTTTTAATTTGTGCACCGGGGGCTGTATTAAAGAAACTTCCTATTTTAAAGCTGCAGTGGGTAGAGAGCAAATATAAAATGGTCACTATATCCTGACAGTAGTGCATGAGAAAAAAATCATGTGCCTCTGTGTCCTCCGGTGTCCTCCGCTGCTCCTAACAGCATCTGTAAGATTTCACATACCGGAGGAAAACAACCAATCAGAGCTGATCTGGAGTTTGCTGTCCATCTGCTGTCTATGAGAGCCGGCTGTCAATCACTCACGAACTCCGACCAATCGGTCAAACTAGGCAGCGCTGATCAAATATGAATCAATATTTTGCTACTGTAATGACTATTTCTCTCCTCAAATGTTTTCAGAAACATCTTGTAGTGCACTGTTTAGCTGTAAAATGAGAAAGTTTGTGACGCCGCCGCCATTGTTGAGATCTCTCGAGGAAATACCAAGCACTGCCCACCAGCCGGAGCATACTTTCGTTGTAGTCGTGCTTGTCAATGTTGCCGTAGGCACACGTGTTCACAAAATAGCCTCACGTCTTTACCATTTATAGCCTGTTTCCTTAAGGTGCAACAACAACTTTGATCCGTGCTGCAAATGTGTCACATACAGTAAAGTTCCTATCGTTAGGGGTGACCCCTCCAACAGGGTTGCGTTCTTATTGGCTGTAGCTCCCAGACAGGTCTAGATATTTTAGCCCGTTCTCATTCCCAGGGCATCAAATACCGACACTTTATCACAACCTTTCGGCGTGTGATACCAATGCACAAGGCACTCGTTAGCGTCTGTATGAGACGCACCCGGTTTTCACTTAACTCCAATGTAAACCCGTCTACGTCATTATTAAACACTCAAAGAAAGTGCTTTCGGGACTGTAGTGACGTAGTTTAAAGAGTGAAAAACGAGTGTAATGGAGGGGTGGTGGATGGGTCCATCAAACACAAGACTTTCATCCAGGAGGCCGCTGTTCATGTCCTGTGTGAAACCAACAACGTGTTGTTTGCTTTGTGTTCACAATGTTTCATTTTCACTTTACAAACGTACTTATTTTAACCCAAGCCATGTTTTTTTTTCCTAAACCTGAGCAAGTGTTTCTGTTTGAACTCACAACATTAACCACCTGTTTACTGCGACCGTATGGAGCAGCATCGTTTGACGCGCTGGGCTACCCAGTGTGTTAGAAAGTGATGCCAAGGGGGACCAAGTGTCAGTATGTGACGAGTTGGGATGAGAACGTGTTGGATATTTAACCTGCTAGATATCTGGGATGTGTCTGTAATGCACTGGCGAGCCTCTCTGCTCGCGTCTTTGAACAGTTCACACATATCGCTCGAGCGCCGATTTGCGAGCATCGAGCCAACGCCGATTTGCCTCTGATCTGGGGCTTCTGTCGGGGAGCTCCAATGGAAAATCAGGGCTAAAGTGGTGTAGTGTGAACCAGGCATTAAAGCATCCTGGAGTAGGAATCGACACAGCAAGTTGAGGCAGAGTAGATGGACATGAAAACATGAAAGAGGTGTAAAATTAGATTTTCTCAACCAATAAATGGCCGAGCGAAACAGTCAGTGGTCCCGCTCTTTACTGATTTAATTAATTTATGGAGAATCAAATCCCCAGGTGGTAAATATACAGTATACTGTGGGTTATAGTGTTTCCTTTTCATGTCTTTTTCAGCGTTTCACTCTTTCATCCAACAAAGTTTCACTTGATCCTTTCCTTTAGTAGGATTAAGCTGTCAGGTTGTCAATTGGCTTACAGGAACAAAAGGTGGCTTTGAAGACACTGGCCTGTATAACACCTCTATGATACTGTTGTCACACTGCGTTAATCCACTTAATAGGGCAGGTAGAAAGTCCAGCATCCCTTTCGGAGTTAAAAGTTCCAACAGATTAAACACTGTTTGGCTACTGGGTAAACTTTCACTGCGTTTTTCTTCATAAATTTGAGCGGGAACAAAGATGACGGGAGGCGGTGATCAGGAGTTGAGCCTGGCAGCGTCCCCCTGGGAGAAGTTATCTTTTCCACCCCGCTGTACGCTCACTGTTGCAGCCCAGTGGATTAGACAGGGAGACGAGTGCTTCTGCCTTTTTCCCCCCCTGCGATATGAAATTCTGTCGACAGAGCTGACAACAGAATAAGGTTCCTCGATGAGAAACGACGCCCTGCAAATACATTACAACCGCCACCTTTTGTAGTCGGAGGAGATATACGTTTGCTGAATTCATTATGTCTCCTCACATTCATTACAGCTTGTAGAGGCATGTTAAACAGATGAATCATCACTCTGTTTATAGGTGGAAATAAAGGCACAAGATGTTATATAGTCCATACTGCATAAAACACAGCGGGAGATGTTTTATATTTATATCAGTCGGTAAATTATGCCTCATATCAACATTATAATGAGCTGCTAGAGCTCTCCATCCTCTATTAAAGATGAATGCAATCAAAACCCATCAGATGGTGATATGCAAGAGGAGGTTAAGTTCAAGATTCCTCCAAGTGGGTATAAAAATGTCCACGAGTGCATATTATAGCAGAGAGAAAACAGATATTTAGCTCCTGAGTTCACAGAGCGCTGCAGCAGGCAGCGGTGATGGATGACTTACGGACATCGTCCCCACTTTCATTGTGGCTGTGATATATTTCAATGCAGGCTGCGGGCTATTACATGAGCATCTATTGAATGTCAAAATGTTTGATGACGATAGGATGAGCAACTTAACATGAAAGAAGAGGCCAAAGGAGGCAGGGGTGTATATTTTTATCCATATTTACTTATAAAGTAATGACATTTAGATTTGACTATTGGAGGGAAAAAAATGATAGATGGCTTTCCAGGGCTGAAGCTCATATATGCATCTGTTTCACTTTGCTCTTTACCTGAATATAAGATATATATATATAACCTTCAAATATGAAAAGAAAAAATGTAAGAACACTGTGGAGCTCCAGTATCTATAGAGATACACATTGGAAACAACATGAATTATGACTGGTTGCTAGAGGAAAGGTCAGGGGGTCATCAACAACGTAAGGATCCGTCTTCTCAAGGAAATTAATATTTACAGCATGTTTCAATAAAATCTGGTCCAGCTTAAGATATCTTGACAACTGTTAACGTGTTGGAGAAACTGACCGACCAACAGACCTGCTGATATTCCCATCAGGCCCCACTGTCAGCTGGGTGATAAAAACAATAACATCCTGGTCACACCAGCATTTAAAAACAGCAACATTTCATGACAAAATCAATCCAGTCCAATATAGAGTAGCGGTGATCAGACAAAGTAATGCTGCATTCAGGTCACGTCAGAGTTATCGTAATTCGGAGATTCAAACTTGTAAATAGCGTTCACGTCAACATCCAAGTTGTAAATAGAACTGGGATTTTTCTGAAAGCTCCGATATTTCTGACACTTAAATAATACGGAAGTCTAAAAAACAAACAAACGTGGATGCCTCACATCAGCAAGAGACCGTCGTACAGTGTAATTGAAGTTGAATGGAAATGATGTTTCCTTACGCCACCAACACTACAACCGTCCTGAAGATGCGAGCGCTTGCAAGTCTTTAACATAGGAATATTTACAATCTCTACCGTCCATCCCCACATGAGGTGAACATATGAGGCGGCATAAATCTGCACAAATTTGTGCTGTCGAACGGGCACATGGGCGAAGTTAGCCTTTCTGTCAGAAAGGGTCTATTTGAACCCAAATGGGATCTTTTCCTAAACCTAACCAAGTAGTTTTGTTGCCTAAACCTATGGAAATTTCTGTCAGAAAGCCCTGAAGGAAAACTTCTCCCGAGCAGGGAACGGAGAGCCGGAGAACACAAAAAGGACGAAGTTAATAGCTTATTATCTGTGTCAAAATTCACTCTTATTTAACTGCCTCTGTAGTAGAATAGCTGCTCCACAAAGAATAGTCTGCAGACAGTTATGAGACAGGAGTTAATGGTAAATACGTCTTTTGAATAAACTTATTATTGTCCCATTAGCGAACCAAGCTAATGAGCATACAAACTGTGTAACTTTGGTCATTTTCAACCCTATTTTCCCATGCCTGCTCCATGGGCTCAATGACTGCGGAAGATCGCCGGATGATCCGAGTAATTTGATACTCGGATGTCAAGCTTTTTTTGGCTTCATGCGCCACTGAGCAGCTTTCATAAGAATAAATGGGGCCCCGCCTCCAACGCTGTATCCAGTTCTCTTAATACATTCGTGGTTTCTTAGCGGACATTCTCGCCGCCATTCTAGCAACAACTTTGCATGTAGAAATCCCTAGATATTCAGCAGGCGGAAATCTCCGGTTATCTGGTATTGCAAGACTATCTCACCAGCTACAATACATCACCAAATCTGTGGAACCAAATATTTTGCGCACAGATTAATTTCACTTTCTGGTGTGACGAGACCTTAACAATAAATCACCTGCACAACTCTACCAATCAAATGTCGAGTCTGGTTGTACCACCTTATAGGGGGGTCTGCACATGATAAAGGAATGCTAGTTCCTTCCATTAGGAAGATGTATGTTGTGTGAATATGTATGTTGCAGGCTGCCAGTGTTTCTTCCTCTCAGATGAAGTGCGGTGAAGACAGGCTGTGTGACGGAGCGCTGCGTGATTGATGCAGCGCTTAATCTTTGTGTCTGATCAGTGCTGAGCATCAACGGAGAAACACCTGGTTGGATCCACAGCCACGGGCTCCTACAGATACAGATAGTAGGCTTTATACTGAATAATGTATTTAGAATATCTTGTTTTTAGATTTCTTGTACCTTCTTATATTTTGTATGCTAGCACACGTCTTCTGTGTTTTTTTGCTCATGTGTGTTTTGAACAGATACGGAAGCCCTGAAAGGCAAGCAAGACATCTTTTTTCCTGGTGATCCATTTTCTAAGTCTGATCTAAATTATTTTCTCTCCTGTGTTTATGAGGTTTTTTTTGCCAGGATCATTTTCTAAGTTACTTTTTTTCCTGTCTGAAACAAGTGAAAAACAATTTCAGAAAAAAAAGTATCTTAGAAAAATCAACCTAAAAATCTTTTCACCTGTTTTCCCTTCCCTCTTAGAAAAATCGGACTAAAATATTTTTTTTGTCATTTCGTTATCGCTGAGAGAAAAAAAAAAAAGGAACTTAGAAACATTATCCTGCTAAAAATTGAAAATAATTTAAATCAGACTTAGAAAATGGATCACCAGAAAAAAAAATTCTCGCTTGCCTTTCAGGGCTTCCGTAAACAGCAGATGTTAAAGTAAAGTAAGTTCAATCTTTGTTGTTTGGTAACTCCTGGCAACAGAGAGTAGAGTCAAACAACATGAAGCATAAACATCTATTTTCAGATGGGCTGGCTTTCTCGATGTGCACTGCGTGACGCTGAATATATCCGATTTGAGTGTGTGTGTGTGTGTGTGTGCAGCTTTCTGTCTTTTCCCTGTCAGGCACCTGTCACACACAGTGATTCCACCCAGCAGTGGATCAGCCTATTTGACAGTAATCCCATCTATCTATCATCATGTTTCTTTTTTTTTTCTCTGCGCTTGTTGTCTTATCTCACTATCACCGTCCATGTTATCGGCCATAATGCGGTTTTGTCCCTGCAGCTACAACATGCTGCGGCTCAGTTTGCCGTTTCCTTTTGTGTCCTAAATGTTGGCGGGCGCTGAGCTCGGGGTGTTTTCCTGCTCTGCCCCGTTGCACATACTTGATGTCTCTGAGGGGTTGATTGAGTTGTTGATCAAAACCGATGACTGAACGGTTACTTAACCAGGTGGTGATTTCAAGTTGATTTACTTTTATAGCCGTAACGTGTCTTCAAGGACTTCTACTGAGGCTACATCCATCTAATCAACCATCAGTCAGGAGACAAAATGAAGGCAGACAGAACAGCGTGTTAGAGAGAAGCTAGTCGTCTATCTAATTGACAACACACTTTGAAGCCCTCTGTCTGTTTTGGAAGAAAAATTCTGGCCCCCTTTGAAATGTTACCCATTTTGACTTTTTAACAAGATGCATCAACACGTCCTCATACTAAACGACAGAGTAGGTCGTTTACCAATGACTCCCAAAATGACACATATGGCCGTTCTATCTAACGTTGTCAAACGGTTGCGTGGTGGCAGTTTTAAACATGTGACCATTATATTGCAATACCCCTCTTCTAGATTTAGATTTATTTGTCCCAAGAGGGATATTTGTTTCCACAACAGGTACACAAAAACAGATATACACATAGCAACATACAGATATACAGATCAGATAACACGCAAGTAGCTCACAAAACCTTCATGTATGCTACAACGTCAGAAACAAAGACAATATGATGAGGCTCGATGCAGAATTTGTTGGGTGAAACATGTTTAACCACACCACACATCGTCATGTGATTAAGACGTTCATCTCTACTTTCCTTTTAAGAACTCTGAATGTTGATGACTCTTATAGCTCACCACAAAGCAAACCTACTCTGTGATCGATCAATCCAACAATCATTACCTCCTGCTGAGCTGAATCAGACAGATCATGACTCATTTCCTCTCCTGATCGATTGAGTTACAATCATTTGCTTCTGCTCTTTTTCTGTGAAGGTTAATGTTTCATAAAATAGTTTTTTACTAATGTATAGTGCGACCTTGTCTACTTGTACTGCACAGAGGTCGAGAGGTTGGAGTGGATGGTTGGCGTACAAAGACAGCGGAAATGGCGGTTTGTGTCCTTCGTGTGGTTGGTTTAGGATCTGAAAACACTGTTAAGGTAAGAAAAAAGCTTTAGCTGTGGTATTAAGGCCTTCAGTGTGGAAGTCACTTCTTGTTCTCCCTTTTCCATCATCGGCTTTGTATGTATTTCAGACAATATTGCAAATTCATTCTAAAGCAGTGCCCGTTTAGGGTGTGACTGTCCGGATTCAGTCCGATTGTTTGGCTCTTGGTATTGCTACTTGCAGCGTTGTCGAGAACCGCTCATCGCTCGTTAACTCCAGGGAAGTTTGGCTGTCATGTCAGTATATCCAGCAAAAGTGAACTGCAGTCAATGTCGGGGCCTGTAAAGGCCTGCTGCGACGCTGGTTTTGCTTGTTTATACAAAGTTTATTACCTCCGCCAAGGCCCAAGGCCTAGGAAGGAGGTTATGTTTTCACCGGCGTTGGTTTGTTGGTTTGTTGATTTGTCCGTTTGTCCGTTTGGAGGATTACTCCAAAAGTCTGCGATGGATTTGAATGAAATTTTTTGGAGGGGTGCGGTACAATGAACAATCCATTCGATTTTGGTGGCAATCCGGATCATGATCCTGATTCAGGAATTTTTTTAAGGATTCCGATCAGCCACAACATTAAGACCTCTGGGTATAACACATGCACAGTGTAACTGATGACGCGTTGATGATGCATGACCCTGCCTCTTTGCTTCAGAGAGAGAGACAGAGAGAGAGCGGGGGGACAACAACTGTAGATTCTGCGTTGATTTTACATTAAACTCAGTGAAATTACAGTTGAGTTTGACCAAAGTACACTTGGTGATTGTTGGAAAGAGTAACAACGACGGTTTAGGTGAGTTTTATTTTGTTTCTGTCCAGTTTGAATGAAGTGTTTTACGCTGCTCCACTACGTACAGCTGATCTCATCATAAACAAAAATACACTTGGATGATGGCGCAAGCTGAACAGAGAGCGGGGGGTGGAGGTCTGCGCTCTCCGAGTACCATTCTAGTTGATATTGAACCAAACTGCATCCAAATTGCACCAAATTTGACACTGCACGTCATTAGGTCCCCATCAAAATACCGCCCAAGTGTGAAGTAGATCGGATGAGCGATTCTTGAGATATGAGAAGGACACACATACTTTATAGTTAAACATAGGTCACAGCAAAGATTGTATTTGAGTTGATTCTGGGGAGTTGTGGGACTTTTTTAATCCACAAAAGGGACAGAAAGAAGTTTAGGACACACTGGTTTAGTGAGTGTTCTTTTAAAACATTGTGTCCTTGTGTGACAGTATGATATACAAATTTATCTCAGCCTAACACAACGGCTAAATTACAAATAAATTGGGAAGAAAAGTGAATTTGTGCGGGCTTACCCTTGGTGCCATTTTTGAGTTTTATAATACAGGATGATTGCAGAATATTTTCTATATCCACATCTTGTTTTGAATCACCGACTTATCAATTTTGTCTGCGAGTGTGTGTGGTCGGGTGTGCGTGCAGGGACATATGTGTTTATCTGGTGTGCATGCATTAAGTCTGTATAATGTGATTAGGGTATCTGCCTGCACTCTGGGTCTTTCCAAACCACAAACAGACAGTCTAATCTCGTTGGTTGCTAGGAACTGGGCAAGCTGGGGAATGGATGAGGCAGACAATTCGGTATCCCCATCAAATAGCTTACCACATTGGGCTAGACTTGATCTAATATCAAGGGGGGAAATAAATGGGTGGTTGTGGAAGGGGGGATATGCACTTGGCTGGAAACAATCATATTAGAAAATGTACCATGGCTGCATGTGGTCATTGTATGGCTGAATGATTTAAAGCTAGCTGGGTTCAAGAGATGCACGGAAATGAAAAAAAGGTGTGGTTGTGTCTCTGACAGCAGCTTTCAGAGTGACAATTACATTCATTCATTTTCATGGATGTTTACAGTGATTTCCATAAATATTTGTAGGGTTTTAGTGTGACAGACTATGTACTATTTTTAATGTGAAATGACAAGGATGCACCTTTTGTGACATTGGTATGATTTGTTTAGTATGTTTGCCCTCTCTGCTCGGACTGACAACGACGTGGAGCCGTTACTGAAAGCAACACACGAGTATGAGGCGTTCAATGCGGCGGAAAACACAACAGATGTTTGTTTTCACAAGGTTCACATGATGGAGGCGTGACGAGTCACGGAAGGACATGACATGACTTATAATCAAGAAGCGAACGTGGGCGTCTGTGTCATCGTTTTTTAAAGGTCTCCGTTTCTGCCCGTCCAGACTAAAACGCAACCCCGGAGTTTTAAAACTAAAACGGGGTTTAGCAGCGTTTTTCAAATGTCTCCGTTTTGGGAACTCAAAAACGCCGGAGTAGTGCGAACGCTACGAATAAACGTAGCAAAAGTTATGCGCTTTAAAACGTATTAGTGTGGATGTCGCCTTAGTGTATTACAATAGCAATATTATATAACTATCTTGGAGCATTGTTCAAACGAAGTCCTCATACCTGAATGACAACATAGGGCAGTTGACCCATAACACCCTCTTTGTATAGTTTTGAAATGGTTTAACGTTACACTATTTACATCTATTTAAGAGAGGATAGTCATTGAAATACAGATGTATATTTTTGAATAAACAAGCAAAGCGGTCGTTTTTCTGTGTCGAGGACAGTTATTCCAAGATATGAGGGCAGAAGATGCATGAAGATGTATTTGTTTTTTTCCTGCTGAATTTAGATAACCAACATTTTTGTTATGTGTTTCTGTTGGTTGCATCATTTGAGGATCGAATTCACACACTTGTTATGTCTGATGTCCACAGAATTGTGCAGACTTTTTGGCGGCTGCATGCTGGTTGCTGAATGATGAATTAGCACGTTCTATTAACAAAATCTAATGGGAACTCTTCTCTCCACTCACAGGATACTGAATGTTCTTCTTATATTGTGATTATAGAGTCCTGATAGAGGTTGTAGTCTACATGCTGGCCTGACTGTGGTTAAGGTTATGGAAAGATCTTGGTTTCGCTTAAATGTAAAGCATAAAAACAATCATGCTTTTAGTTGCTACAAGCTGATATTGTATTGCGAGAAAAGATGTTGTTGGACAATATGTTCACACTTTTATGTCTCCAAAAGACACCGGTGCTTGTTCTTCTATGTGCAGCCCAGAGAAGCCCAGAGACGTCCCAGCCGTCAATCAGGGCTTTATCTCTTTCCACTGTGCTTTCACAGTTTCAGGAGCACTCCATGTCATTCAGACTGCCTCCCTTTCTCAGTCAATCACCACCTACTCTTACACACTCTCAGACATCCTGGGGTTTCTAGCAAAGCGTTGCAGGGTTTTCCCTCGTACTGTACCTGGCTGACTGGTTTTGTGGAGAAAGCCTCTTGTTCACCACACATCATGTGTCCTCTCTGGATTCCACCAATTCTGTCTTCGCATCAAATCTCATCGATCCGTCGTCATGACTTATATATCTCAGCTGTGCCTCTTCTTCCACTCTACGGATACGTGCGGTACGTCCACTATACAGAACAAACTGAGCTGCTCTTCTTTCCTGTTTAATCCAGTTCGCTCATAGACTGTATACTGTATAAGAAGTGGACGTAGTCACTGTGACGTCACCCATTGGTTTGTGGACTATCATTTTGAAGCCTTGAGTTTGGCGTTTTGGCCATCGCCATCTTGATTTTATGGAACCAGATGTGACACGATAGGGTGGAGCTAAGTCCAACCGAACGCTGTATAAGACATTTTTAGGTGACCTATTGGATCTGTTGGCAGAAATGGAATATAATATTAATAAGTATGTTTTCTTTAGTGTATAATAACCCTGAAAATAAGAATTGTTGTGTTTTCGTTAGCTTAGAATGAGCCGTTTATATCTACATAGGGAGCGGGTCCTCTTCACGGAGTCGGCCATGTTTCTTCAGTAGCCCAGAACAGACAAACCAAACTCTGTTAACTTTTCCTGCTTGGGCTGGAGTCGATAACGTTCTCGCTCCCGTCGCCAACGCTCTCTCTCTCTCTCTTGCTTCACCATTCACTTACCATGCACACACACTCTACACACTGGCTCTGCTCCAAAAAGGGATATTGGCGGTTTCATCGACCACTGAAGCGCTCCAACATGCTTGGCACACGGGAGAGGCTTCAGCTGCAATCGCCTCACCTCACCGCTAGATACCGCCAGATCCTACACATTGCACCTTTAACTTTCATGAACTGAAATCACACTGTGAAAGTTGTAAGACGAAAACACAGAAAACTCCCAGACCGGACAATGCTGTGGTAGCGACCCGTCAATCACAAGGTAGCCCCGCCCTAAAGCATCCCCTGCTTTATGGTCTATTTGACTCTAAATGGGACCATAATTTACTAAATGAACATCATGCTGTATTGAAGAAGACTTGAAACTAGGGATTGAGACCTTAAACTCATGTTTACAATGTTTACTGAGGTAATAAATCAAGTGAGAAGTAGGCTCATTTTCTCATAGACTTCTATAAAATAAGACTTCTTTTTGCAACCAGAGGAGTCGCCCCCTGCTGGCTGTTAGAAAGAATGCACGTTTAAGGCACTTCAGCGTTGGCTTCAACTTTAAGAACCAGCTAAAACATTTGCGTAATTGTTGCCCTCAGTGACGCTTGTAAGTAAGAATCTCTCGTGGGTCAAAGCATTGATCATGTCCTGGCTTAGCCTCTGTACCTCCCTCATCGTTGGCCTCTATGTTTACAGGTAACCTCATCTAGCAGGGTAAGATTTGTTATCAAGAAAGCATAAGAACAGTCTTCTAATGACCAAGCTGTACTGTATGCAGGTAGTGTTTTCATATAATTCAGCTTAGTACTTAAGAGGAAGGATGAGGACCAAAGTTAACTTCAACACTTCCAATTAGCAGGAAATAAATAGTACGGATCACAAAGGACAATATATGTGTGAAAATGAGAGGGATGTACGTGCCAACACATTCTGCATGAATAAGTCTCACAGCTACAACATCTTCCTGACCATCTCCTGTTTTTTTATTCTGTAAGTGTTAACCGTCCTCTGGCGACCTGACACCACAACAGAAAAAAACATCTATTTTGGTGATGCACAAATATAAACACAGCCTTTTTAGGACAATGTAGAGAGCAGGTAAGCCGGGGTGACTCGGTTAGGCTGTGATAGGATCGGATAGATCATTATGTCTTATTTAAAAAGGGCTGGCGATGTATTTGTATACCTAAAAGCAGTACAAAAAGAAAAAAAGCCGAATGGTTCAGACAGGCTCTAGCTGACCCTGTGGCTTCATGTATGACTGAAAATAATCTAAAACCCCTGAAAAATCACCTCAAAATCATCAAAATAGAGGCTGTAATTTGCTGCCAGCCTGAAGAGGACCTGCAGGCAGGTTACTGCATCACTTTGTTTTAACAGCTAGCAGCTAGCAGACATCAGCAACACAACAACAACACTGCTGTTATAATTAGTAAAGCTGTCTTAACCAGCTGTGAGTGTCAGACGTGTCTTCTTCCAACAACCAGTGGCAGACGCCCCGTCTCTGTTTTTGGATGTCCGCTATTCTTGCCCTCACAAAAGGACGAGGAAAGGCTTTTTTATTTGGCCCGTAACGTTTTGACTTGACATGAACTTGACAGTTTTATTGCTGAGCGATACTTGGACTTGCGGCGATTGTTTTGGACAATTGACTATGTTTTATGTTCAAATGACGTCACTCGATTCAGAAGAGTCTAAATCTGCAAAAGTCTTTTGGGAAGATAACACAAAAATAAGGACAGCAGTGTGAATCGTTGTGGAGGTAACGCTTTGTATTAAGGTCCTTGTAATACACATTAGTTAATAGGTAATAGGCCCTTATAAGTCCATATATGATGCTTATTAACATTAGTATGAGTTAATAAGACTATAAGTGTTAATAATACATTATAAACTTGTTAATGTTCTATTATAAGACATTTATAAGTACTTGTTGTTTTCCTCCGGTCTGTGAAAGCTTGCAGATGCCGTTAGGAGCACCGGAGGACACAGAGGCACATGAGTTTTTTCAGATTACCTGTCTCATGCACTACTGTCAGGATATAGTGACCACTTTAATCATATTTGCTCCATTTCTACCCACTGCAGCTTTGAAGGGGCTCAATGTAAGATTCAGTAATTGCTTGTTAACAGTGACACCAGTTGCCGTTAAGTGAACAACAGTCAGCGTCCTGTTGCTCTTGCTTGTGCTCGCACTAGACGAGAGCGAGCTTCGGTCAAAACAGTGAAGCGACACACACGAGACTGAAGGTGATTGACAGGCATCATGTTGATTAGCGTTAGCAGCATTAGCAGCTAAAACCACAATACCATCACAGGAAAGAACTTGGTTAGGTTTAGGAAAAGATCATAGTTTGGGTCAAAATAACACCAAATGTGGCGTAACTTAAGTACGGAAGTTACGTGACAAATAAATCAACGTTAACTTCTGGTTTCACACGAGACACGAACAGCAGTCTGCTGGACGAAAGTACAGTGTTTTTTAGACCCACTTATCCACATCGACCTCCTCCCTAAGTGGCGTTTGTCACTCTTTATACTTCGAGGTTCACTATTACAGGGATTAAATACGTGTTGATTGCATGGGAAATATACAAATTACAGTGTATTACATTTTAGCTGCCTGCCTGAGGCCAACAGAGCTTTTCTGATGTAACGCCAAAGATGTTTTTTTCTTCCATTAAGTAATAAAAATATATTAGGAAAAAAAATCACCCTGACACAGTGGAAAAAAAGGGACATATCTTTTTCTCCTGTCATCAGAAACACATGCATTTCCCCGTTTTAACAGCAGAGAAAAAATGTTTCATTCCAACACATTACTCTTCATATATCAGGCAGCCATTCTGGAGAGAAACACAAGGTCACACAGGGATAACACTAAGACATACGTTTCATCACACCCTCCCTAAATTTCCCTCCAGTCTTAAAAGGAGGCATCTGCGGGCCGGCTCAGTGTACCATGGAGATGTTTTGGTATTCAACACGGGGATAAGAGCAAGATCACTCAAGTCTTGTCTGACAGCAGGTTATCGATCTGGAGGCAATTTTATTCCTGCATCAGGAGAAATGAACGGCTCCTCTAATTCTCCGTGTGACCAAATCCTATCGGCCGTGCACATCTTTAATCTGCCGGGCGGCGGGCGGATCAGCTCGGGGCTGAACACGGTCGAGATGTGAATGCAGTGTTTGTCGTTATGGCTGCAGGGCGGACACACTGTATTTCTTTATTCATTCATAAATCTCTGCTTTATGAGGTGATCCTCGGTGAGTTACACTGCTGCTAGTCAAAAAACATACATCCACTGTACACACACACACATGACCTTAGATTTAAAGCTGAAGTAGGCGAGATTGGAGCAAATATGATTAAAAAAAGTTATTTTATAAAACGGTCGCTATATCCTGACAGTAGTACATGAAACAGGTAACCTGAAAATAATCATGTGCCTCTGTGTCCTTCGGTGCTCCTAACGGTATCTGCAAGATTTCACAGACCGGAGGAAAACAAGCAGTAAGAGCTGATCTGAGGTCTGCTGTCCATGAGAGCCGACTGTCAATCACTCGCTAACTCCGACCAAACGGTCAAACTAGGCAGCGCTGATCAAATATGAATCAATATTCTGTTACGTTAATGCCTATTTCTCTCCTCAAATGTTTTCAGAAACATCTTGTAGTGCACGGTTTAGCTGTAAAATGAGAAAGTTTGTGCCCCAACAGTTGAGGAAATACCAAGCACCACCCGACAGCTGGAGCACAGCCAATAGGAATGCTCTCTCTCTCTGAAATGACCTGTGATTGGTCAAAGTCTTCCGTCACGGGCTAGATTTTTCTAAAGCCTGAAAACAGAGCCATGAGGAGGAGCAGAAGTCTAGTTATCTCTCAGAACACTTGAATTACAATATGCTGAAAGGTTATCATTGAACTTCTGCCCAATGATGCCAAATAATTGTTGCCTACTGAAGCTTTAAGTGCCTCAGTAGCTACGCTAGGCTGTGCAAAATCATACAGTGCACTATATTTACCCTCCACCGTTTATTTGAATGTCCAGATAACACAACGGGTCAACTGGGCTCTAAATATTGAGTTAGTCCCTCTGCAGTCAACTCAGTGGTTAGATTGAAGAGGTTTAAACTGGGATTATGTTCAGTTGATATTCCAGTAGTGCTAACCCTGGACTAACCTTTTGTTCCTTTTGTGAAGTTTGAAGAAGAGCTTTGCTAAAGCTTCACGTTGCAGCTGTTAATTCCAGCTTGCTCTAGGCTGCATTATCGTGACCTTGACACTGAAACAGGAACCTGTTCCTGTTTAAATCTGCACACATTTTTGCCGATAAGCCTCCAGTTCCTTTCACCAATGACTGCTGATTTCTTCTATTCGTATTCAGCTGTTGCTCAGAGGGATCTTTGTCTCTTTCTGCCCTTTCACTTGTCAGTCTGGTTGAACTATTGTACAGCGTTTTGTTCTCCATGTACAACACAACATAGCATCTATTTGTAATCATCAGAATCCCTGATGCTGTGCCATAATGTGATTTGACCCAATGCTTCTCTGTGTCGCTGTGAAGAAGCATTAAGAGGCTGGATGTAAAGTCACGACGACTTGGATCCATATGCCCGGCTGTGACATCAGTTCAGTCTGGTTTTGATTGTGTAGGCGGCTTTTTAAAGGCATGCAATGGGTCCGTGATAATCAGCTGAATACATTTTAATATTAACTAAACAATGGGGGTTTCCATTGTTCATGCTGTTTCTATTGAAGCATGCCATTTTACAGATTTTTTAAAAAACCTAACGGCTGACTGTGGGTTGTTTTTTAAGCATGGTGGGTGGAATAGAGGTAAGCAGATAAGAAGACAATAAAGAGAAACACTGATGTTGTGCTTCCAGTATATCAGCAATGCACAGGAAAAAGAAGACAGTGGAGATTTTATAGATATGGATTTAATAAAGGTCTGAAAACTTTCAGTCATTCCAATCATATCCCAGTTGTCTCCATTTTTATTGTTGTTTATGTAATCCTTCAGTGATATGCAATCATAACTACAGATGGTATATGATGCAATTGTATACAGACAGACACAGTGGATGAGTGGGGCTGCTCCCTGTGGTGAAAGGCCCACTATCCATCTGAACATGTCTCACATTATGCCGTCGTCATGCTTACTCAAACTGGAGTTCACTAAAGTTGGAATCACTGGAGGGGTTGACTTTGGAACCATTAAAGTTGGCGGTCCCTGTGGACAAAAGCGGTAGTGTTTCCGAGCACCAGAGTCCCTTTAGAAAACCTCTCATTTACTGCAGCAGGGTCTGACAGTCCGCTCAGTCCTGCAGTACGGCCTGGGCCTCCAGCAGCGTGGTGTCGGTGTTGGCTCCCAGTGGGGACCAGCTCTGCTGCTCTCCACCTCATTCCCAGGGCGTCAAATACCGCCCTTTTATCATGGACTTCGGCTGTTCGATACTGCCGCTCAATGCACCCCTTAAAGCGCCAGGCTTTCCATTAACTACAACCCATCTGCTCCAACAGTAAACACTCAGGAAAAGTGCTGTGGGTGACGTAGATTAAAGAGCAAAAGAGACACATTGGTCCAGAAAACACAAGGCTTTCATCCAATAGACCGCTGTTCGTGTCCCGTACATCAAGTTTCACGATCACGTTACAATCAGCTGTTTTTCACTGTACAAGCGTAGTCAGTTTAAGCCGGACCGTGTTGTTTTCTCTGAACCTAAGCAAGTGTTTTTGTTTAATTCACAACATTAAGAATGTGTTTCCTGCGACCAAAAAGTGACGCCGAGTGGTCTGACAAAGCATCAGTATGTGACGAGTTGGGATGAGAACGTGTTGGCTAATTATGACTTTCACACAAAAGTCTAACAGGATAAAATGATGAAGTGACGAGGCGGTAATTCGAGTTTCTTTTGCAGCTGACCAGCTGTGTCTGCGTGTACCTCTGCACAAAGAAATACAGAAAATATATAGTTCTGTAGTCAACTTTTGGACGCTGTTGTGAGTGAGACACCCAGATATAGACACATGTAGCTGTATGTAAACAGTTGATCAGTCAGGTTTGATCAATATGATGGAAGTTAAGAGTCAAGGTCAAAACCAGATTCATGCTTTGATCGGTTCAGACTCATAAAACAGGTTGTAAATACATAATATGACATAATAGCCACGTATGATGAACTGATTTGACCAAACACTGACGGAGCAACCACAACTCCATCACTCCTCAGAGCTGTGATGAGTCTGTCTGTCTGTCAAGGCCGCTGTTATAAAATGTGAAATTGCCCCTTCAGTGAGGCCCTCATGTTGAAAAAGCAATAGCCCTCCTCAGGTGTGATCCTCAGGCAAAATTAAAGTGCACAAGTGTCCTTCAGATTGATTATTTGATTGACCCTTCGCCCGTCTAACTTTGGCTTCAGATAATTGGATAAATCTTTGGAAACGCTGGCTCACTGGGAGCTTTGAATCAAGTGGAACGGACTGCCGCACTGTAAGCTCAAGAGTGAATGTGTGAACAGAAAATATAGATAAATAATAGTATTAATTCTTTGCGTTGAAAGTCTGGATAAGGGTTAGCTAATGCAAAATAGACTGTGATTATCCTCACATTGTGGCTCCACTGAGCCGTCATTATGTGGCTAAATAAGCTTATCTTGTTGATCACCAAAACATTTCCAAGGCTTACCGCAGGATTACTTCAAGATTACATTTCCATTTCTTGCATCAATTATTCAGGTAAAACCTCCCCTGAAACAGAACTGATGTTATTCTTGTGATACCAGGAAAATAAAAGGTTAATGAAAGGTTTCACTGTGACCCCTCCCCCTCCTGGCCTTAACAAAAAGCATCATCTGCGTCATTGACTTCATTCTAAACAATGAAATGAGCCGGTGAATAGCAAGGCTAAACATCTTGATTTTTCTTCTCAGCCAACCTCTTTTTGAACCGTTTCACATCTCAAAGACCTGAAAACAGCAGGCTGTGTTTCCTCCTCAAGGCCACTGTTGGAAAATGTGAAACAGACTCGTTTCGTCCGTCGCGTTTCCTATTAAAAGAAGCCATGTTGGGAGTGTGACATTCATGACAAATTAAAGCGAAGAAGTGCCCTTCCCTCTGATCGTTTTTTATTGACCCTTGACCGCCTTTTTTCCCAGACGATGATTGGACTTCGCTTTGTCAGTGCTGGTGCAATCTGAAAAAGGGGAATTTGGTTCCTCTCCCCAGTTTGCATGCTTATGTTTTGCAGCCCGGCAATTCCCCGAAGAAATGCTGTTCCCTTTGCCCTCCCATCAAGCACACCACGAGTAGGCAATAATATCCTCCGACTCTGCTTTCATCTGTTCAGTAAACTGAAATCATGAGGTGAAAAGGATCAAAATCAAAGCATTTTTACTTTTTTTTTTCTCCAAATCTAAATCACCCCAGCAAAACTTAGGAAGAGTTGCTAAATTAATGCAGCATTCAGGGTGGATTAACTGCTGTGAATTGTGGTAATAAAACACCAAAAGAAGCCTAAAATGAAAAAGGCTGTTTTTTTATGTGACAACTGCAGCAAATCTTCAATTTCTGACTGCGACTGTGATGACAAGTTTGGAGGCTTGGAAGCTGCAGATGGATACAAGAGATTGTGAGTCACGAATCAAAGGACTTGGTTTTCTATTAAACTTGAAAAAGTATGTTTTATTAAAGAAAGGTTAACCGTTCTGTCTGTCCTACAGTAGTCGTGTTTCCATTCAAATGTGAAGCAAATTTTAAAGAGACAGTGTGTGTAGGATTCGTTGGCATCTAGTGGTGTGGTTGCAGATTGCAACCAACTGAATACCCCTCCGCTCACTCCTCCCTTTGCAAGATGGAGGTAACGTGAGCCGCCAAGTGCAAAGCGAAGCAGATGGCGTTACCATGGTTTTACACTCTGCGGCTCACGTTACCGACATTGGGCAAAGTTTGAAAAGTGAAGCCAGTGCTGAAGTGCCTTAAACTTGCATTCTTTCTAACAGCCAGCAGGGGGCGACTCGCGTTCTTGGCAAACTGCAGCCCAACAGGCAACAACAGCTGTCAGTGTGTCAGTGTGCTGACTTGACTATGACTTGCCCCAAACTGCATGTGATTATCATAAAGTGGGCATGTCTGTAAACGGGAGACTCGTGGGTACTAGGTTTGCCTTGTAGTCGGTGTTACACGGTGGTCGGGCATACACCGCTTACATTACGTACCCACCGCCCCCACCGTTGTTTAGCTTTTTTTTACAGAAATAAAACCCATTTAGTTCTTTTTCGCGTATCAGCGCCGTGTTATCAATACATAGTCGGACGATCGACGCTACAATCTGGAAGTGAATGCATCTGCTCACTACGGAGTCTCAGCACAGAGTAGCAGGTGTCATATTTCACACACACAAGTGGTGGACCCACTTCATTCAGGAAAAACAAGACACAGAACGGCAAATCCAGGAGCCTTCGACAGAGAGACGACGACGACTGACCCAATCACATCAAAACTTCATGCAGCAGAAGACTTTTACACAAATAAAACTCTTTCTAGGAACTTTCTTTGACATTTTGATGCACCATATTGATTTTTGGAGCATATTAAATGTATTGTTTTGCTTTTCCTTTTTTACATAAGTTGCACACATCTTTTTTTTTTAAACATTTCTAGGACAAATTTACATGAGAAAGTTTCTTTAAAAACATAATCTATTTATTGAGCGTTATTTAACCTCCTTCGCGACAAGCTAGTATGACATGGCTGGTACCAATGGATTCTTAAGGGTTTTCTAGTTTTATGTGAAGCCAGTATCTTCAATCCAGCTTCAAAACTGAAAATCACAAGTTGCTTTAATGCGTTAAAGAAATTAACGGATAAAAAACAAATTTGCGCTGACGCTTTATTATCGCGTTGACTTAGACAGCCCTAGTTTCCATTAATCCACATGTGGCATGAAAATGAATTAGTGGAATCAACGACACAACAACAACAATAATGGAGCAAATGTACTGTTCAATGTTGTATGTGATGGATTACACTGCTGTGAAAAGTTTCATGAGTCTGCCCAGAAGGCAGGAAGAATGTATTCAGTAGTTGTCAGAAGAAATGGAAAGTATCCATCATTTGTAGTTAAAGAGATAACATCAGTATGGCCCTTTAAGAGTCAAACAGGTGTGATATCATCAGCACACTATATGGTAACATGAGGCTGTCAGATCTTCCTCGCTTCACCGCCACATTGAACAGACACCGATAAGAGAACATCAGTCTCGACTGAACCTTCTGGCTCCCGGTGAACTCCTGCTCAGGTCACAGTTTGACACTCTTGATTGTACCAAAATGTGAAGGTTTGTGCCCGCTCAGTCACAGCAGTGTATCATCGCTGATGGCTTGAAACAGCTTCCTCTAGAGAAATCATGAAGTTAATTAGTTATCTAAATTCATAACCCAGAGAAATGGGTGTTCCTTTTTACCTGGCACGTTCCATTAGGCAGCCAGGATGCTGCTGAAATAAGGAAAGAAAATACGGCAACAATAGCAAAAATAAAATGGGATGAATGAAATGATGATATAGATTTTTTTATATTTATATCTGTATTCTGTGTCTGTGTGTGGCGCCTGGAAGCTGAGTTTAAAATCTCAAATGCAAATATTTATTGAAGCTTTTGATAATCAATTCAAGCTTGTTTTTCGGTGCATTTGATTCAATTTGAGCTCAGCTTCGTCAGTCACACACATCCAGCCACCAGGGATGTGAGCGAGGCACGGTGCCACACGCGGCTCGAGAAGGGAAGAGCGTTAACTGGGACAGCTTTGGAGGAGGCGGCGGCTGCCTTCCAGTCCACACCCAGGGAAGAAAAACTACCAGCTGTCCAGATGTGTGTATCTTGGGAATGTCTGTTACAAACATTTGAAAATCATCAATGCAAACTCACTTTGATTAAATACAGCTACTTGATCAAGTACACTATTAGAAATACAGGTTTTACAAAGGTTCCACCCTTTTATAGAGAAATCCGCCGACCGCTTTGTGTTTTCCGCGATCAAGCGGCGCCGCCATTACTGCGGTGGCAAGTCGTGGTGACTCTACTACTTAACTGGTGACTTTCAGCCGAATGCGTCCGTGGTTGCTCGTAGTAACTTCTGTAAATGGTCGGAATAGATAATAAACACATATGAGTATGTATTTAAAACTGATCAAAGTCAAATTGAAGGCTTTTACGAGGACGCACGTTCTGTTCGTGTTTTCAACAGCTGCCGTCACTACGAGCAACCACGACGTATTCGGCTGAGAGTCACCAGTTAAAGCTTCAGCAGGCAACAAGTCTTTGGCATCATTGGGCAAAAATTCAATAATAACCTTTCAGCATGTTGTAATTCAAGATTTTTAGCGGATTATGGATTAAAAAGACGCATACTAAAAATACGGACTTGGTGTGTAATGACCTTCACAAAGAACCCTTGAAATACGTCAGAAATTCCACACTAACATGCCATTTAGTACGCTAAAAAAGAAGTGAGATATTTTAGTATGTCCGAAACCTTAGTATGAAACCAATAGTACATGAATTGCATACTATTGCAATGCGGTAGTGACGTCAATAACGTCAATAACGCTTCAATTTGAGTATAAGATTTCACTTTGCTAAAGGCGTAATGTAGTTTTTATATTAAGTTCAGACTTTATGATTCTCACAAACCGTCGCTTTGGTCACATGAGGTTGGCACGGGTTACCATGGTTACACGTCTCCAACCAGCAAAGAGGAAGTGACGACGTAAATTATTGCTCAGTGCGTATGTTTATTCATACATACGTATGTTGAACGATAGTACACATATTGAGTATGTAGTGCATAGTATTTAATTTCGGACGCAGCCCTTTTCTTCAAAAAAAGGCATTCTTCAGAAGCAAATGGTTCTGGGTAGAACCTCAACCGTTATTTCTGAGAGTGTAGACACTGATTGTATGTTTGAATTCATCGTGTGTGTTTACGGCAAACAACTCAACTCCTATTGAAGCCTCATTTGGTAGCACAGGATACGTGGATGACTAAGAACAGAATGTATTTTAAACAGCGACCTTGTAAACCTGTTGCTATACCGACCACCAGGCTGGAATTTATGTTAAGAGCTATTCATTGTTTCTTAAAAGGAAGAGAAGGAGGTGTGTGTGCATGTGTATGTGCACTGTAAGTGAGTGTGTGCAGCGATGTAAAAAAAAAAAAAAAAAAAGGGACGCTGGTTGTTTTAGTGTGCTTGCATAGACTTAGATGAAATGGAAGGGGACAAAGCGTTTGTGAGTCTGCGGGAGGAGAGAGGAGGAGACAGACGGATTACATTATGTTAGCCAGCAGGAGTCTATGGTGAGATACTGTGTTGTAGAAGCCAGCAGGAAAAGGCCCGCTGAGTGCTTCTGCACCAGATTTCCACCACAGATACACCGACTGAATTCTGTTTGCTTGCATGCGTGTCGTCTCTAATAGAAAGTTTCTCACATATGGGATGTAATTGCTGTTTGTTGTTGTTGTTTGTTTTTATGTGAGTGTGTTTGTATATGCATGGTTGTTGCACATGCAAAGAAATGTGAATGAACTTTCATCCATCGTAATGCCAAAAGTAGACTAAATTACTTTTATTAAAAATGATCATTGTAGTGACTTTTAACAACAAAATACCAACATCGGGACAACTTGTTTGGACGCGTGTTCTTGACTAAAACAAACCAATGTCCAGTGAGCTGTATAACCAAGCCAACAAGTTCTATGGTTACACGGTTACACCTGATTCTCATCACCTGAGAGCTAACTTATATGCACTTTCACATCAATGCTCCACCCCATGTTCACTCCCAGAACTGCATGCATGCATTCACACTGTGTTATACAAAAAAGAAAACAAACAAAAAACTACATCATGGCTCCAACAGTCATGTTTCACAATCTTAGGCCGCGATCACGCGGAAACGTATCGCTCACAAATCCATTGTTTTCCTATGGTATGGCGCGTCTGCCGTGGGCGTCTCTCTTGCACCGTATGTTTACGTTTTTTAGACGCACATAAAAGTTTAAATATTCTCAATATTTCAGCGCGTATAGTTGCACCGCTCGTCAATGTCACACTTGACCCAGGCAGCCAATCAAATCAAGCAAGAGGCGGGCTTTAGCCCTTCCTTCTTATTTGATGCCGGTAGATGTGGTAGGGCTAGCTAGCTAGTAAGCTGTTGGACTGTGAGAGGGAAGGGGGAACTCGTGGGGGGAAATATTGTGATAGTTTCATTTAGGCTACTGTCTTTGTGAGAGAGAGAGAGAGAGAGAGAGAGAGGCTGGTTAAGCACACAGCCCTGCTCCACCAGCCCAGTCGGACAGCAGTTCGCGAAATGGTCACGAAATTTAATGTATTGATTTGTGTACATAGACACGAATTTCACGTTTACATTTTTTTGTGATGGTCAATTTGTATGTAATCCATGTATTTGTGAACCGGGAAGTGTAAAGAGTGGCGGTTGGGGTGGATGGGTGGGTCAAAAAACACCAGACTTACCCGAAGTGCGACCTTTTCCTAAACCTAAGTAGTTTTATTTTGAAGAGACATGAGCGGAAATTGACACGTGCGTCACGTGTTGCTGGACATTCGTAAGAAAACGCACAAAAAATATGTTGTTGAAAGCCGTGTTGAGCGTCACAAAAAAAAAGGGAAATCTGTGTCTATGTACACGAATCAAATAGATTCAATTTCGTGACTATTTCACAAACTGCCGTGAGACTGTGTCGGCTCCACTGGAGCATCAGCTGTTTTGCTCGACGCCTTTTGCCAAGGATGTATGTTCATCATTCGGGTTGCTGTCACTTCCTGTTGCGTTTCATTTAAAGAGGCAAAAACAGCAGTTTGGTCCATCAGACCGTCCGCTGGGTGTTGGCTGAATATAAGCCCTAAAATATCTGGTGTCTGGTGACAGCACCATGAGGGCAAAAGGGGGCGAGGTGAAAAGAATGGGGACATGACTCATGATTACTAATGCTTTTTCACCTCACTTGTAATAAATGAAGCCATGGGAGGCCGTTTATTGGCAGGAAGCAGGCGACAGAAAGGCTGCAAGTGGACAGTGTGGAAGAAGAGCGAATAAATAATGGATTTTTTTTCTTTCTGACAGTCTGGGTGTGGAAGCCAATTACAGCGAGCCTCGGGATTAATTGCAAATGACCAGTTGGACTAAATGTAAAAAAAGTGCTGCAGCTCATGAAAAATGAGCAGGAGAAACAAAATATATGCAGGGTCTCATTAGGATGTTTAGCATTTCAATTCCAATTAATAACACAATTCATCTGCCAGAAAGTGAGAAATCAGGAAGAGATTTGAGAAACAAAAGATTGTTCTTTTCACGGTGATCAACAATGAGAGACTGAGAGACAGCCAGGAAGAGAAGAAGTAACCTCTAATTGCTTTTATCCCCTGGACCCATTTTGTGCATTTGTGAGAGCAGACGAGCAGCAGTGTGCTGTTTGACTGATTCACCGAGCCTACACACTGAGGATGATTGAATCTGCACCAAGCAGGCACCATCCGCCACCAGATACAATCTCTGACAACATGTAGAGGGCAACACTGATCCAGTCCTCACATCCTGTACTAAATCTGTGCCACATACGTTACTCTTACTGTTTTCATGTTGCAATATTTTACATTGACTATGTTTACATGCACAAAATATTCTGTTTTTTGCCCTTATTCCAAAAAAGACTGGCTGCAACTAATGATTATTTTAAGGGCTGTCAATCGATTAAAATACTTAATTGCAATTAATCGGGTGATTGTCCATAGTTAATCGCGATTAAAAGCACATTTTTCATCTGTTCAAAATGTACCTTAAAGGGAGATTTGTCAAGTATTTAATACTTTTATCAACATGGGAGTGGGCAAATATGCTGCTTTATGTATATATTTATTATTGGAAATCAATTAACAACACAAAACAATGACAGATATTGTCCAGAAACCCTCACAGGTACTGCATTTAGCATAAAGAATATGCTCAAATCATAACATGGCAAACTGCAGCCCAACAGGCAACAACAGCTGTCAGTGTGTCAGTGTGCTGACTTGACTATGAATGGTCCCAAACTGCATGCGATTATTATAAAGTGGGCATGTCTGTAAAGGGGAGACTCGTGGGTACCCATAGAACCCATTTACATTCACATATCTGGAGGTCAGAGGTCAAGGGACCCCTTTAAAAATGGTCATGACAGTTTTTCAGTGTAGTCTGTCACATCTCTCAGCCAAGTCACAACAAGAATTTATGACTCTCAATCGCCTAGTCTGACTTAGTGACGATCGTAACCAACAAAAATATTGTGTAGTCGGAACCAGGCATTAGTGCACACCTGAAACTAAGAATGGTTGTGTTGTTCGTTAGCTTACAATGAGCCCTTCATATCTACATAGGGAGCGGGTCCTCCATGTTTCTAGAGTAGCCCAGAACGGAAAAACCAAACACTGGCTCTAGAGAGAGACTTTTATGTTTTTCCGTTACCTGAAGGCCACCGTAGTTCTCCGACACACCTGTGAAACTGTGGTAACGTGAGCTGCAGAGTGCAAAACCGCGGTACCGCCAGCCGCCGTCTCGTCTGACTTCCGTTGCTCCTAAAGTAGTGTTATTATGGTATAGATGGCCTCTGAGTGAGGTGAAAGGCGTTACCACGGTTTTGCACTCGGCGGCTCACGTCACCACAGTCCTGGAAAGGGATGAGTGAGCGGAGGGGTACTCAGTTGGTTGCAATCTGCAACCACACCACTAGACCTGTACCTGTAAGCTGAGGTGGAGGAATAGGTACACACAGAGGGAATGCTTGAATAAAAAGTTAAGTTTAATGTTACCTGGAGCACCAACAGGACTGCAACTTACTTTACATTGTGGAATAAAATCCCTCTTTAAATCATAAATGCAAACTTACAAATGGCAGTGTTCTGCCCTACCTGAAAGCACGCCTTGTAATATTTATTTTATATGCAGTACATTCATTTCTTGCATACAGATTACCAATATAGTGCAGTCAACATTATAGTTTACACCGTGATGAAAGTCAGGACTGTTTTGAACAATATGTGCTGAATATTAACACTACGTTATACAGTATGTGATTTCAGAGGATTCTTTGCACCCTGGTAGTCAAAGTCAGCACCGCTGGTACATTTGATGGTGTGTAAACACACACACACACGGATACACATCCCCATCCCTGTGCTCCCCAGAGTGAGAGGAGACAAGTGATGTGGTTGAGGAAGTCATTGTAAATCAGGGAGAGGAAGCAGACGAGGATGAGAGTAAAGGTAGTGCTTCTAGAGAGGAAGAAGAGGGCCATCGCTCAAAGGCCAAGAGGTAAATGGGCTTTTTCAAAGGAAAGACGTACAGGCACACTTCACCTGACCTGACGAGAAACGTAAACAGAAAATCCAATCACGTCTTGAACCCTAAATCTCCCCCTGAGGTACGGTATGTATCATTATACACATGCACCCATTGGCCAGTTTGACTCTCTTTGACACACTAGCGTAGCCAAAAAAAAAAAACAGTGGGTGTGCATCAGAGAAACTGTGTGTGCCACATGATCCAGAGGCAGACTGGGACTGAATTCAGCCCAGGACTTTGAGATGGAGAGGCCCTTCATGCTGAAAGCAGAAATTTTATTGGCAGTTTTAACATTAATACAGCCACCCCGACTGCCACCTCAGTATATTTATGAAAAGTTGTGGCTGGTCGTAAATTCACAAGAGCGAAACTCTGATGTCTGACTGCGAGTGAATGCAGCAAGAGATGCCGCTGCCAGCTGCCGCTCCGTTTTCTACCGGCCCCGGCAGCTTTCTGTGCATCCCGGTCCCGGCCGCACACAACGTCTGTTCATGACTTTTTTTTCCTGCTAAATATGTGTGTAAAGTTGCCAACTTCCACTTGTAGAAATATGCAGATGGATAGAGGCGGGTTGTTTTGTTTAGTAATAGTAAATCGTTTTTGTAAGGCTATAACTAAAAATTCATTCTGCATCTGATTTTTGGGAGTGCCAGCTGCCTCTCTGGGAGGCAAAGGCACACCCTGGCACACCCGTGGCTACATCATTGCTTTGTAGGGCTGTCCCGAATATCATTTTTTCGGCTTCGAAGCTTCGGTGAGAAATATTCGAAGGTATTCGAAGCTTCGTGGCACAGCAGTTTGACATGCTCCTCTCTCCGTCTTTCTCCATCTCCCCCTTTTCAGTGCCCGGGACAGCGCCGCCGCTGCACTACTGCACACACACGGACCTCTACTCACAACAAACAGCGATATCCGCCTGAGAATAACTAATAATAATTCATGTTGTTCATGAATTGTTATTCATAATAACATAATAATGTTATTCATGTTATTTGGGGATTTATACTTTATAATTACATTAAAAAAAAAGAACTAAAGCATTTGAATACTGATTTGGAGGTTGATTACCATGGCAGAGGTCGAAGACTCGAAGCTTCAAAGCATTTGGGTCAGCCCCATTGCTCTGAGAAGAATTTAAACGAGGGTTTAGTGGGTTTGAACAATGCTTGACCTTGTGTTTGTAATGGTGTGTAATGCGGCGTGATTATATACAAAGTCAATGCAAAGAGGCGAATAGATGCAAATTTGCGCCGTGCTACGCAAATGGCGCAAAACTTACACAGAGTTGAAATATTTCAACTCAGCTGGCTCTAGAGAGATCTATTTGCAATTTTGCGTCAGCCACCGTAGTTCTCCTACACGCTTGGCATGCAGTAGAAGTGTCAGTTGGTTGCAATCTGCAACCTCAACGCTAGATCCTACGCACTGCTCCTTTAAACGCTGTGAAAAAAAAAAGATTTTTATAAATTGCATCTGCATTTTGGCAAATTCCACAATATTCCTCATTTTACAGTTTTCCGCATCGCCAAAATAGGGCACTAGATAGTTCAGTCTAGACCATAATTTTGTGCTAACCAACCACGCGACAGAACAACGTTGGCACCCATAGAAAAAAATGGATTGATGTTTGAAATATAAGGCACATTGGCTTTAAACTAACCATTATCTATGTGGTGCTTCTTTGAGGAAACAGTGTGGTCAGACTACCAAAGAGGAGTCCAGGTTGTGTTTTTGAACTCAGAGGGCGTCCTGATGCCTGAGGGGATGTAAACATGACATCCTGGCTTTGTGTGCCATCCAGGACCTCACTGCCAGCCCTCCTCCTCCTCTTACTCTGTCTCTGTCTCATAATTCACCCTGACTCTCCACACTGTGAACTATCACAAAAAAAAACTAAAATGCCACACAGAAAAAAAAAATCTCGAAACTCAGTGAGGCCCAACGAAGAGCAGATTGGGTATAGATTGTAGTATGTGTGGTTTCTGCTTGAAAATCCAGCCAGCCAGTTCATATTGACCATCAACTGCTCCAGTAATGATGGAAAAAAAAAACAGCCTGTGAGATAGCGCCTTCATTGATAAAAAAAAAAGCCATGAAATAAACACACGAGCAGCAATAAAAGCAACACAGCATAAGACATTCATAGACACATGAGCCCTGTGAAAGCGTTTAGAGTCTGGGCTTCATCATGGAGTGCATTGACGCAAGACGAGTCAGCTGCACACTGTGAAACGCTCATTCAGTCTTTTCATGTCCCTGATTGAAGAGACCTCCTTGATGCTAGAAGATAACATTTGTTCCCTGAGTTACGCCACGTTCCCTCCCTCCGCACATCTTCAGCTCTGTTGGTAACACTTTCTAATAAGGTGCATCTACAAAGACTTTATACCTTCTAGCTAATGGTTCTATTAAAGGTTATAATTATGATTTATGGATCAGTTATATGTCATTATTAAGAACAAGTGTTTGATTTGGGTTATGGACAGGTGATAATATATAATGTTATAAATGTTTGTAAGTCAAGTCAGCAGCTATAAATGTTAGTTAGTCATTAATAAATGTTAATAAAGCGTCAACACAACTGTTATTAATATTATTAAGATAATAATAAAGTGTAATGAACATTAAGTCAGCAGTTATACATGTTAGTAAGTCATTAATAAAGGGTAATAAACCATGAACTCTAAAGTTATAACTGTTAATAGGTCATTAATAAAGGGTAATAAACATCAACGCTACAGTTACACATGCTTTTAAGTTTAATAAAGTGTAATTAACCATAAAGTCAGGAGTTATAAATGCTAGTATGTTTAATAAAGGGTATTAAACCATCAACTCTACAGTTACGAATGTTTACAAGTTAATAATAAAAGGTAATAAACATTAAGTCAGCAGTTATAAAGGTTATTAAATCATTAATAAAGGTTAATAAACCATCAACTCTAAAGTTATAAATGTTAATAAGTCGTTAATAAAGGGTAATAAACACCAACTCTAGAGTTACAAATGTTTGCAAGTTAATGATAATAAATATTAAGTCAGCAGTTATAAATGTTAGTAAGTAATTAATGAAGGGTAATAAACACCAACTCTACAGTTACAAATGTTATTAAGTTTAATAAAGGGTAATAAATCGTTAAGTCAGCAGTTATAAATGTCATTGATTAAGGGTAATCTCCAAAAACTCTACAGTTACAAATGTTAACAAGTTAATGATATAAGTGGTTATAAATGTTAATAGGTCGTTAATAAAGGGGAATAAAGATAAACTCTATAATAAATAATTATCTTTAAAAATGATCAAGAAAAGCTTAAATACAGATAATTACGATTGTGATTACAAAAAATACTGTAAGACCATTTACATATAAATCAAAAATGAAACATGTCATTTTTAAAAACAAATTCTGTCATTTTAAAATACAGACAAAAAATGTAAAATTTCTTGAAAAAAACTGTAAAAAAACTGTTGTTTTTTTTACAGTGTAGTTGGTTGAGTGGTGGTCAATCTTTTGTGGTTATACAGCCTCTCTGTCCATGCTGGATGTCTATCTGTCCGGGGAACACACTACACAATATGAGAGCTGATTCTAACTCCAGTTCAGCCAGAATAATTGGTTTTCAACAGCTTGGAGAGAGTCTGGTCTGGTCTGGTCTGGTCCGTACAGAATGAGGCAGGCGGGTCAACACGGACAGTCAGCACATGATATCTCGTCCTGTGTGGGAGTCGACCATTCAAATCTGTCGCCTCCAGATTGAGTCTCAGAGCAGTTGGAGCTGCCATAACCATTCTGACCTCATTTTGATTCAGGTTTTTTTTTTTTTTCACCAGTGCAATCTGGACAAATCGTATGGTAATTCTGCAGTTTGAGCTGGTTAACAATGAAGACAGTGAGTCATGTCTGTCATGCAAATCACAAATAACACTGAACTGACATATTTAACAAATAAAAAAGGAGCGATTTCTGAATGAAATCAGATACGCCCGTCAAAAATTAAATCTACGATATTAAAGGGAGAAATTCTGCACCTTTTTATGTTGATGTCCAATCAGTGTTGATGGTAAATGTAGTTGATTGAAGCAGTAAATTCCTCAGTGCTGCTATATTGACCCAGAAAGCTGAGTTTGCAGCTGCATAATCAGTTGTTCTTCCTGCTCTAAGAAACGTCCTTTTTCTCTTCGCTTCTATTGCAAACTGCAAAAATGGCATCCCAAAAATATGGGTGCAGAGGATGGTATAGACGAGGATATGTTTGACAGTGTCGCACAGCAGTTTGTGAAATAGTCACAAAATTACATTTTTAAAAAAAAATTTCATGATAGTCCAGAAGTCAACGTTGATTTATTTGTCACGTAACTTCTATACTTAAGTTACGGCACTTAAGGACTTAGTTTTTTGCCTAAACCTAACCAAGTTGATCTTTTCCTAAACCTAACTAAGGAGTTTTATTTTGAAAAGACCGGAGTGGAAATTGACATGTCCGTCAGGTGTTGCTGGAAATTTGCAAGAAAACGCACAAATAATACGTTGTTGAAAGTCGTGCTGGGTGTCACGAAAAAAAGGGAAATTCGTGTCTATGTACACGAATCGAATAGATCAAATTTCGTTACTATTTCACAAACTGCCGTGAGACTGTGTTGTTTATTCAAGCCAGAGTAAAAGGCTGTATTCACACTAGATCAGGCGGTTTTTCCAATCATTTTAAATGGGGGGTAGTGTGTTTGTGCTGCGGCTGTGACGGCCGCAGGGGGTGCTGGAAAAAACGGATCGGCCTGCGGCAGAAAAGTAGAAACAGAATCAACTTTTGGACAAAGACAACCCGACTTCACTTCACGCTGCGGTGGCTAATCATGTAACCAGCGATCCAGACCTGTACAACCCAGCCATGAGGGAACAAAAGCTGTTAATCGTCGCAGTTAATGGGTCATTAAAGTGACTCGCACAGACCTCCGCACAACTCTGCAGCGAATCGCCACAACGCCTGATCTGGTGTGAATGCAGCTTAAGGCTAAAGAAATGCAGCAGCAGGGGATTATATGGCCGGCGCGGCCCCTCCAGAACCTGTGCATGTGTGTGTGTGCTTCTGTCTGTTAATACACCAGATGTTGTGGTGGTCAATGAAAAGTCCCAAAATGTGTTTGTTTTAGAGGTGACCTGGACATTTTACTCTAGCCTAGAGGAAGCCTTTATGACCAACCACTCCTAAACACCATCTCAGAGCTGGTTATAGCTGCAGACTTCTTGTTTTAATATTTGGCAGCCTAGGACACATTCACATGCTGGTTGTAAAAGGGCTCCGACAACTTGAGATGCCCAAAAACGGCATATAAAGTGGTGTGCTGTCTCTGCTATCACTGGCAAACGCCATATAGGGTGAAGATGCTGCTACTTATATCCCTGAGAACTGAGAAGGCCTACTATGTTTCCGATTGTGAAGACCTGATATTGGTCCATGATTTTGTGAATGTATCCTACGGCACCTTTAATATTTGCGCCCTTGTATCGTGTCTATTTAGACATAAATAAATTGTTAAAATGTGCGTGGGTAGGGAGTGTGTGTGTTGGGGCGAGAGAGCGACAGAGTAACGGTGAATGCGGTGTGATCGCAGCAGAGGAGAATTTAAGTTTAGTGGAGAAGATATCAAGTGAATGTACAGTAGAGTTTGTAGTTTGTGCAGAAATAAATGCTGCAGCTCCTCAAGACCAGCAGGAGTTTCCTGTGTCTTGTTTTCCCGGCTCCTGCAATGCATCCTGGAACGTGTAGGCACGGCTCCGCGAGCAGGAAAACTCATCTTTCTGGGTCAACATAGCAGCACTGCTTAATTTATCACTTTAATCGACTACATTTACCATCAACACTGATTGGACATCCACATAAAAGGTGGTGAATTTTCCCTTTAACATGGACCTTCGTTGAATATGCATTAAATTGGAATAAAATTACTAACCTTTCCGTGCACTCAATCTAACATTTATCAAACAAAGAGCAGCCCCGGTGTACTGCTGCCGAGTGAGTTTGCTTTGATTTGAAATGTCATACAGCCTGTAGGTGGCCTCACTCGGCCTGTAACCCTGCTTGTACCCGGGTCTCCCATCGTGAGGCGGCTCTGATATCAGGTTTGGTTGCACCTTGAATAGACTGGAATACCAGTAATGAAAGTCTTTCACCCAATTCTTCAATTTCTGAGTCAGAGAAACCATAAAGGTCATGGGGGCGGCGACACACTGTACATGAACAATAATGTTTTTCTCAATGTCAATAACATTTTCCTGAACTCGTCTGCTCCGGCATGAATGAAAGTGAAACTGGAAGCCGGCACAGGACCTCAGTCAAACAGCAGCGTGGCACCATTGTGCTACTTCTGGCCCCTTGTTTGGTGTTTAGTGTAAATGCATCTCTGGAGGGATCAAGGGCCAGCTTACCAAGGTGTTGTCGACTCATTAGAGCCAGCAGGATCCGATCAAACTGCACTCAGAACTACACAAATGGAGCTTTTCAGAGAAACCGCAATCTCTACAGCGGGAGTGCAGGAGGGAGGGGAGGGAGGGTTGACCTTGATGAGGAACGGGAACACGGTGTTTCACAACAAAGCTATGCCGCAAAGTACACTGAATCTCAGAACAGACTATTAGAGTGCCATTTACTATAATGTGCTTTACAGGCAGAAAAAGGTGCCCAGAATATGCTGGAGAGCGACAAATTACAGTAAACATGTCTGCTGAATCATAACCACACATCACTGCTGCTTGTTTTATTTCATATTTCATATATCCACTTCCTGACGGGGACCTTGCTCTGTATGTTTAATTAACTTTCAATTAAATTAAATTAAATTAAAAAGCATCTGTTCATTTAACTTCAAATTGAATTAAATTAAAAAACACTGGTCAGCAGTGTCAACAATAATTTAAAGTCCTCTCCGTTCGTAAAAACATAAAAGAAAGCATCATATGGCTCCATCAAGCACCGACCATGTTTAGTTCCATCTGTACCGCTAATACCTCTCAAGCTGCAAACAGAGTCTCATACCTCCAAAAGCAACTGCTCAGAACAACATCAGTATTTGGGATGGGTAGTATGTGTATATTACAGTTTCTCAATGAGGAGGTCGGTGGCCCTTATCGGTCAATAAAGTATTTCTGATTCTGATATTTATTTCCTTGCCGGAGAGAGGGAAGTTTGTCCCGAAGTGGCTGCTGTATTTATACCCTCCACTTTAAAGAGGGTGCTTCATTGAGCTGTGAGTGTGACTACAAACGGAGTGCACTCCACCAAGGAGTGGGAGGGTTTAGGGACCGGATTGGAACTGGGCTGCTTTCTCACCGTTAACCAGACTACTGCCACCTCTTGGTATGGGGAATTATTTCCTCACATTCAGAACACTGTATGTGCATGTTGGCTGCCATCTGCTGCTCTTTGAGGTCATCTTGGTCGGGTCTTTTTTTAGAGAACTTGGGCCTTGAGGTCTTGGGAATAGATACAAAGAGCTCTAAACTAGCAGGGATTCAGTCAGTTCGGCATCTGTTGTCAAATGAAGACACATTTGGTCAGCGCACGGTTTATTCAGTACTTTACCCCGAGTGAGAACTCACGGATGATTCAAACACCCGAGCAGCACTCTTTATTTATCACACCTCGTGTTCTCGTGTTCTCGATATCGACTGCTTCTCCTGCGTCAGAGCACACCAGATCAAGCACCAAAGTCTGATTCGCTTTGAAGGCAAAATCAGCTGGTTTGGTATGAGCTGCACGCACAAGCTATGTGTTGTTCCTCAACGCATGTTATCACCGATGGCACCGAGTGGTCTTCATCCTCCTCGCACTTAAAAGAGAGCTGAACCTCAGCGTAATGAGGGTCCGACTCTGAGAGAGCTGCATGGGAACATTAAGGAGATGAAAGAACTTCATTTCTCTACTCAATTATACAATTAAATATCTGCTGAGAGCTCGGAGGTCTGCATCTAATATATGTGGTGGAGAATACCCCTGGCGGTTACCAATTGTGCTTCAAACAAATATTGATTTGTGCTGATGAGGCTGTTGCAATAACCTGCCCTGTTCTATATGTGCAGATTTCATTCACTAATAGCAAGAGCATTAAAGATAGAAAAACAAATCCTGTAGCTGTTTCAATATAAAACATATTCTTTAATCCTACATTGTTGAATGAAGAGATTTACACAAGAGAAAACGGGAGTTTGTGCAACAGTGTTGGTATAGTAATTGGGCTGTTTTCCATCTTGTTTGACACATTTTGTATAAGTATCCCGTATATATTTTTATCTTTCTGTCAGTTCCCCGCCTACAGAATGTGAGGCAGCTTTCCCATCTCCATTTTTGGCTCTCTTCTCTGTAAATACTCCTCTGGTAGGCGATTAGGACTCTGATATTTCAAAACTGACGTGAGAAGTGATTTTTTTTTGGCTCAAAGTTATTTTACTTTTAGCCACACAGACATCCGACAGCAGTCAACCCACTCTGCCAAAAAACAAAAACAGTCACCACTAAACACTGAGGGTTTTCTCTCTCGATCAATAACTGCTACAAGGTGAAACTACTCGCTGATGACATGATGAAATACTTTGTGCTTAGCAAGGTTATAATAGTTAGGGCCCGAGCGGGTGGCAATGGCCCTATTGAAAATGTAGGAATTATTATTATTATTATTAAAATGAATTGCATTTTTGATGGCCTTAAGGTGCTCGAAAAGTTTATTAAACCTTGCACACTCATCAGACGCGGTAAAATATTTACTATTTTATGGGTTTCGGGCTTGGGTGTGTCCAAATGGCTCGCTAGCGCCCCCTAAAAAGTTGGAAAAATTGAGGCCCTCGTTCCGGTTACACCTACATGTATGAATATTGGTAGGTCATTTTTATTTTTATTAGTTTTTTAACCAGGCAATATCATTTCAGTTTAGTTTTTCTTAAAGGATATAGTTTTTATTTAGTTTCAGTTTACTAAAACTATTTTTCACTGGAGTATACTGGAGTATATTACTAGGTTTAAGACTGACAAACAATTCAAAAGAGAGACTTGCAGAGACGTCATGAGTCAGAACACACACTGAAAGATAAGAAGCCTGCAGGGAGTCAAAGCTTTGAAACTCCCAGCATCGGTTCCTGGAAACGGAGCGATGCTGCTGCTTTATGAATTATTGTTTGGAGCACTGTGTGGGATTTTTGTTCTGCTGCTCTCTTCAGTGAGATACAGATTTCTACCTGGTGGGATGACAACAAATGCTAATCGAGCACAGACGAGCGAAGAGCTGCAGGCTCTTTCCCACTCTGTATGTTCAAGTTTACTTTTAAACAGCGATGGAAAGTAGCAAAGTACTCAAGTGTTGTATTTAAGTTAGGGTGACCATATTTTCAAACCCCCAAACCGGGACCCTTAGGTGTACTGCATGTTCGTGCACGCACTATAGGCCTTTTCATACTACTGAGCGCACCTTTCAACACCATGGACAGCACCGAAAAATGATATTCTTTCTCCCAAAATCCACCAAAACAAATACCTTTTAAAACTAAACACAATGTATTTGTCAGTGCGCACAACAACATCCTGGGTTCGTTTGCATTGCCAGCATTGTGACCTTTGCTGCATTTAGACTGTATAAAATATGGACGTAGTCTCCGTGACGTCATCCATAGGTGAGGCAGCAGCGCAGACAACTAGCAGCTAGCGACCTGGTACAACACCCACCTGTCACTCAAACCGGCCACGCCCTCAATTATGCCGAACTTTAAGCCTTAAAGCTGAAGTAGGCGAGATTAGAGCAAATTTTATCAAAAAAAGTTATTTTTATAAAACGGTCGCTATATCGTGACAGTAGTGCATGAAACAGGTAACCTGAAAAAAATCATGTTCCTCTGTGTCCTCCAAACCTAACGGTATCTGCAAGATTTCACAGACTGGAAGAAAACAAGCAGTCAGAGCTGATCTGAGGTCTGCTGTCCATCTGCTGTCTATGAGAGCCGGCTGTCAATCACTCATGAACTCTGACCAAACGGTCAAACTAGGCAGCGCTGATCAAATATGAATCACTATTCTGTTACGTTAATGCCTATTTCTCTCCTCAGATGTTTTCAGAATCATCTTGTAGTGCACGGTTTAGCTGTAAAATGAGAAAGTTTGTGATTCGGCCGGCATTGTGAAATCTGGTGAAGGAACGGCAAGTTCTGGTCACATGACCGGAGCACAGTCAATAGGAACGCTCTCTCAATGAAATTACCTGTGATTGGTCAAAGTCTCCCGTCACGGGCTAGATTTTTCTAAAGCCTTAAAACAGAGCCATGAGGAGGAGCAGAAGTCTAGTTATCTCTCAGAATACTTGAATAACATAATGCTGAAAGGTTATTATGGAATCTTTGCCCAATGATGCCAAAAATCTACTGCCTACTGCCGCTTTAAGTTAATTTAAACAGGTGAGTTATATAAAAATTCTCCCCCCATACAGTTGTCATGAACGAGGAAATTAGCTATAGAGACCAAAACAGTTTTTTGTACCAGGCTGTATATATATTATATATTTCTGCTGTAAAGTCGGGCATTTTAACATGGAGGTCTGAGGGATTCACTCCGTTTGGAGTCAGCCTCAAGTGGTCAACATCCACTGTTGAATTCACAAGCAAAACGTTTGGATTTTCAAACTAATAACAAAATAACTCCATATATTGACGGTGGTTGGAACTCACTTGTCTGGAGAACAATAGTGACATTGTAACGGTCCGTTCTCTATCACAGTGGCTCTCAGCACACACAGGGAAAAAGCAGCTGGTTTCATCATGTGAGGAAGGGCAACCCTGTGGTGGCCTTTTTACTGTAAAACTCCTTGAAGTAGCTCGAAATGATGGAAGCCACCAAAAAGTGTGTTATTTATTTCATTGTGATCAGATGCAGGGAAGAATGATGCATTATGGTATGATTGAGTGTGATGTTTTCCAACGCCATGTTCCATCTAACGTTCCCTCGGAGTCGCAGCGCGTCTGCTACAAGGATTGTGTTTACACTCAAGGCTGGAGATTTACATTTTAAAGGATTATTGATGTGTTGTTTTTATGATGCACACTCAAGTTGACTGCTCCCGCTAATGCGCTGGAGAATAGTACGAGGGCTTTACAGCACTGTGCTTCATTATCACGTTAAACCTCAGGGTGCATAAAGGAAGGCAATGCTGCTGCGCGCACCTCAAAGTATCTGCGGGAATCAAAGGGGAACGTTACAGAGCTGCTAGTCAAGGACCATCCATCCATCCAACCATTCAGCGTCACACTGAAACACTTCAATGTAAATGAAGATGAGTGATGGTATGAATATGAAGCAGCAGAGAGAACAGCTGGAACTGAGAGTCCCATAGTCAAATATTTAATCTTCAGCATGCTGATAAGAATGCACTCAGTGAAAGGATTTTTACAAGTCACTCATCACTGTGTGAAATTATCATTAGTGACCAAAGGACAAAGTGCCGTCTCAAGTGATTTCCCAGAAGGCACGTGAAGATGCAAAAGCAATTTTACGGGGCACTTTTCTGCTTGTTTTTCGACTGCACGGGTGGACGAACTGTGAGCTAAAAGCTGTTGTAAATGCTAAAGAAATAAATCAAATTTATAAACTAACACACTTACTTTCCTTTTAGGTTGAAGGCAATGTTGCGTTCACACCGTTACTCGCGCAAGTTCATTCGTGTCACTCATGCTAGACCCTCCAGAGAGGAAGAGGGGCATAGCTCCATGTAGAAACCACACAATGTTTCATCAACCATGTCCGAAATAACCACTATTGCTGCTTTGTTCATGTTGTGGAAGTCACAGATACGTTGGGAAATCAAACGTCAGGGTTCATATATTTACTGTATCTAAGCAAGTCACACGTCGGATGAATTAATGTGGTTTACAACAGCAGTATGAACCCCAAATTAACCAATTTTGCTGCAATTTAATTGCAATAAACGGATCAAAAGGTTCACGAAATAACTACGCAATGATGCTGATTTGTAAAAAGTCTGAATTCATGCTTTGTTAGGTCCGTCCGCAAGACGACAAGTAAACAACTTTTAAAATGCTTGTTTTCTGAATGGAGTTTGGATCGATCAGTGCCAGGCTCTGCTGACATTGTAGCTGCTCCATCAACACAACATACTCTGTACAAATATGAGGCTCCATTTCTGATTCAACGACGTCAGTGACGACAGGAGGAGAATCTCGACACAGCGCCAAGTCAATTTTGCATATTCGCGTCTAATCGCCTCTTTGCATTGACTTTGTATACCGTGTGAAAAGTTCACTTTGCGTTCCATATGTCATCAGAAGAAAAGCTGAATTTTAGATAGAGGATGACACCAAAATTATGAGCAGGCAATCATAAAATAAGCTTTTACTTTTGCGAAGATCTTCCACCAACATTTTTCCGGTGATGTGAGGTTCAGTTGCAACTCCTCCTCCTCATTCTCCTCCTCACCCAAAGTGAAGGTTTAGCGGCAGTAAACCATCAAGAACGCCCCTGCACTTATTGATAAACATGAGCTTTTATGGAAAAAAGTAAATTTTTTTGGCCTTGTGAGTTTTAACAGACCCGTGGCTCCCTAAAAAAAGATGACTCAAGCTCTGCTACTTTGTGGGGTTGCCAGAAGCGGACGAGTCACGGATCTTTATGTAAGCCTCGCTGTGATGATGTTTTGATGAATTTTTATTGTAGACACAGCATGCATACTAAATATGCTTTTAATGCTCAACATGACGATTAAAATGTCACACGATACTGTGAGAAGTGCCTGATTTGTAATGCTGTAGTGTTAGTTTCACCTCATCTGCCAAATGAGGCTGTGATATTGCTTTATATGGAATTCAGAACAGCTGCTTGGGAGTCTTATTGTCTAATTTATGTCTACCACATCTGTCATGTGCTAATATTCACTATTATTCAAAGCACTGAAATGTTACATATTCTCTTAATTTAAATCAAAATGCTATTACTGTAAATTAAGGGTTAGTCCGTCCTAAACTTTAGTCCAGACAAAGGTATCTGGACGACTCCTGGCCGTGAGATTTGCTGTGGAAATTAATACCACCTAGAAGATGATTCCTAATGTTTTTAGTGACCCCCTCTGATCGTTCCTCTAGCGCCACCATGAGGGCAAAATGTGCACTTTTAAAGAAGACATATCAAAAGCTGACATTCATGCTCCTCACAGGATAAACACCATTTTTGGACATTTCATGAGCTTTCCTCCACCCCGAGGCCAAAACATCAATTTAAGTAATTATTACGTATTTAATCGACATAATCGTGAACCAGGGAGTATAAAGAGCAACAAACGGCATGTAGGGGGGAGGTCGGCGTGGATGGGTGGGTCCAACAAACACCAGACTTACACCCAGTAGACCACTGTTCATGTCCTGTTACTGACCAGAAGTCAACGTTGGTTCATTTGTCACGTAATTCCGTACATTAAGGGATAGTTTGGGTGTTTTTTGAAGTGGGGTTGTATGAGGTACTTCCATAGTAGGTCTATTACCGACAGTAGATGACAGTCGGTGTGCCTCTAGCATCGAGAAACAGACAGGAGTACAAGCACAGGAGCAAAGCAATGCAGTGCTGTGGACGGGGGCAGCAGAAAAATGTCCACCTAAAAGAACGGCTCACCTTAAAGAAATTGATATCCGTTTAAGTGTACGCTATATTTAGAATATTTTCCGACAGCAAACTGAACTGAAAATGAAACGTATCTATACTGTTTTTGTCATCTGAGCCTGCTGGCTTTGGAGAGAGCATAGACAAGTTTCACGTCGGGGAGGAGAAGGAAAGGGCTGTCTGACGGCAAGATAAAGTGGTGAAAATATTCTAAATATAGCGTTCACTTATGTGTAGGTAATACACCTACTATGGATAAGTACCTCATACAACCCCGCTTCAAAACACCCGAACTATCATAACTTTTCATAATCATACGAACCATTGCATTAGGATATGTTGAAGCAACAGCATTATAATTTATCCCTGCAAAAGAGATTAACCCTTTTGATTTCAATGACCTCTGACTTCAATCTATTCACAGTGGAAATATATCAAATTACAAAATAAATGTAATTTCTCTTTATCATTAGTACAGTGAGATTAGAGATTATAACCTTTAAGCCAGCAGTTGTCTGGAGGCCATGTGGCATGAGAGACCTCCTCCCTCCCCCCCACTCCAAGGAAATCAAATCCACTTTAGCAGACAATAAAGAAAACACACAATACACCTCCACAAGGAGATCCCCCTGCCTGGCTGGTGTTAGTCCTGGTGAGCTCAGCAAGCCTTACACAGCTCCCAACACTTGTCTCTGAGGCCAGACATCGTGGTCCGCGGTCCGTCTACAGCAGAGCTCTATTGTACCGCTCATTGAGTTTTCCCTCCTCGGGGAGCAGCAACTGAAAGACTGAAATACTAAGAAGCGGCTTCCAGGAGTCCAAAGAAGCAGGACAGAAGACTTCTTATCGATCCGGCTCAGGTGGGATGCACAAGGCTTGAAAGAAGTTGAATTCAGCGTGTTCTCAGAGAGGAACAAGAGGAAAGAGAGAAAGCCTCTTTGGCTGAGTTAGAAAAACAAGTGTTGGAGACTCTTTCGATCGCAGCTGAGCTCACCCTCTGGGCCACTGAGAAAACCACCACAAAGAAGTCTATTCATTTATATTTGACAGAAACATCTGTAGTACTACAAGCCAACACACTATGGCAACCCGCTTTAACATTTAATAGCTAAACTGACTATCCGGAATTAACATTAGAGATATCTACAACTGCATTTTGACTAGACGTAATTCTTATTCCAGATATCTATAACGTCATTCTGAATAGTCAGAACGACAGTTAGAGATATCTGTAATTCAGTTCTGACTATCCTGAATAACAGTTACAGATACCTCAAACCTCATTATGACTAGTCAGAATTGTTGTGCATGACGTTGCTCATCAAGGCTTCCCATTGGATATCGGCCCAACAAAGCATCTGAACAGTGTCAGCAGAAACTTTTGCTAACTTCGGTAAAGTTGGAAAGATATTCACAGATTCAAACTTACCCGGATCAATAACTCATAAGAGAAACATCGTTAAAACACAAACAAGGGCTCTTTCTAACCGTAGTGAGGTAGACAACGAGCTACAAGATCATTTTAATCTAAACAACACATAACATCGGTCTCTATGTGCAGCCGGCTGTGAGACGAGCGGTCAGGGAACGCTGTGGATCAGATAGTTAGAAAATGACATGAAATAGAAAGAGCTCATCATCAAGGAGTTTGTGGCCAACGAGAGCTTTGTTCACTAGAGAGTTGTGGTAGAAATTGACAGCGTATTGTAGATTTATTGTCTCCAGGCACACTTTATAAACCCATACGGCTGCAGTGCAGCGCCATAGTATGTTTAAATAGCTTCCGCCTCCCACTTGCCGTAGCTGCTGACGTAATTACAGATATCTCCGACGTCATTTCTCCGAGTCAACACTCTAATACTAGATATCTGTAATTACATTTTGACTATCCGAATATCCAGTTTGAGATATCTACAACGTCATTCTGACTAGTCACAATTTCATTTTATATATCTAAAAAGGACAATGTAGATATCTACAATTGAGGGGGAATTAAAGAGATGTCGAACTGGAATTCTGACTAGTCAGAATTAAATTGTAGATATCCGCAATGTGAATTATGGATATCTGCAACTGAATTGTTGATGTCCGTAATGCGAAACCCCATACACATGAATGGCAAAAGTAGTTTGAATCGTACTAGTCAAAATGTAATTACGGATATCTAAAGTTAGAGTTTTGCGTAGTCAAAATAGATTTGGGGATATCTTGAATTAGAGTTTTGACGAGGCAAAATGACGTTGCAGATATCTCTAATGAATATCCTGTCTAGCTATTAAATGTTAAAACGGCTTGCCATAAACACACACAACTTAAATATTAGTAAACACTCGTAAAAATCCTAAGTTTAGGTAGCCATTTAACGACAAATATACTGTATTTGTTTCCAAATGAGGAGTAAAAACAATCATGTGGTGGTTTGAAGTGTTCTTCAGCTCTGCTTTCCGATCAGGAGGCCTTCCAGGATGCTCAGGGAAAATTCAAGGAATCATTGATTTCTGTCTATTTTAACCTGAAGTGCTCCGGTCGGAGTCAGTGGAGATGAGGTCGGCAGTTTATTTCCCAGCAGTACGAGCTTACTTGAAAAGAAAGTTTGTTCTATTGATTTTATTGGATTAAAAAAGTCTTTAAGTTAAGCACCATATACTGTAAATCCTGTATAGTGTATTTCCCAGACAGAGTATGCGGTTCTGTTTATACTACAGTGGGTGTTTGAGTCATACATTTTCTGCAAACTAGCCGACTATTAGGGGAAAGAAAAAAAATTCACCTATGTATCGCAATTTCTTTTTTTTTTTTACAATTTTTAAATTGATGTTTTAATGCCAGTATCAATATATTTGCTTAATTTGCGTCTATGCGGAGGTAGAAGGAAGATACCGCTTTTATTGTTGTAGTCTGAGTAAAGTGACGTCATCCGCAGCGAGCCGAAACGAAAAAGCAGAAAACGGCGGAGGGTCCTCGTGGATACGACCCGCACCCTTCACATCTTAAATCCAGCAACTGCCAACACGGGAGAGAGAAACTAAAAACAAATCTTGAAAATGTCCCCTCAGAAAACGTTGTCTGTTTTTCACACTGCTGTGAACCAAATTACTGGACAAACTATGTAATGAAGCCATTAAATTACTGGGCAACTTTGCCCCTTAACTACAAATGACAATCAGGAGTAACAATATGAAAGCTTTGAACTTTCATACCCACACATCCTTTAATAATGTGGCCTCATTAAACTGCACACAGCAGCACAGTGAGGCTTTACACCAAAGAGACGAGAGGCTGAACATCTAATGCTGATGAGCGGAGCTCTCTGTGGACAGAGTGCCCACTCGCTGCAGTGGTGGTTAAGTTAGTTAAGTTTTGATTCATCACTTGGCGTGGGCAGGGAAGTGATCAGGATTTAATTTAGGCAAATTCTTCTCATTTGGGGGGATGAAGCACTCCTCTTGCTCACACACTATGACTTAAACTGATACAAAACAGGTGGATTTATCATTAAAACACAGAAGGTTTTAATGGTATCATCAGCAGCAATATTTAAACACTCCCTCAATGCGTGCATGCAAAGTGAGACAAACTGAAGCCAAGCTAAATTTCTCCTCACTGATGACAGCCCCAGACGCCAAATGGATCTGTGTAATAGCTGGCATTATCATTACATAATGTGCTTAGCGGGATGAAGGGAGAGCAGAGGCAGAGTTAGTATCTGATGCTGCTGCTGCTGCTGCTAACTTAAAACACTCCACGACAGCACCAGTAATAATAACCCATAATGTGAGCTGGCCTGACAATCTGGCCTGCTTTGTTTCTACTGGGTTACTCACAGGAAAACATGGGACACCACAGTGAGTCATTACTACTGCATGACAGCTTGCAGATAGACTCTTAATAGGATTCTACTGTGCCGGGCACGGCAGCGCTGAAATCACTCTTTACATTGAACTGAGCATTATGAGGCTCAGGGGATGTTTTCAAGTGGATTGATGCCGCCCTCCGCTTTGCAAAGGTCTGGAAATGGCTTCTGGTCTGGGAGAAGCAACAGATGGCTCGACGCACACTTCATCCTCCTCCGCCCTTAAAGGAATACACTGAGATTTCAGGAGATTATCCCATTGATCCCATACCGAAATCATTTAAACATTACTGCTAAACTGTTTGCATAGCCAACTTTGGGGAATTGTTCCCAGGCGGCAACCTCCGGTTCTGAGAAGTGAAGCCAATGCTGAAGTGCCTTAAACTTGCATTCTTTCTAACAGCCAGCAGGGGGCGACTCCTCTGGTTGCTAAAAGTAGTCTGATTGTATAGAAGTCTATGAGAAAATGAGCCTACTTCTCACTTGATTTATTACCTCAGTAAACATTGTAAACATGAGTTCATGTTCTCAATCGCTAGTTTCAAGTCTTCTTCAATACAGCATGATGTTCATTTAGTAAATTATGGTCCCATTTAGAGTCAAACAGACCATAAAGCAGGGGATGTTTTAGGGTATGGCTACTTTGTGATTGACAGGTTGCTACCACAGCGTTGTCCGGTCTGGGAGTTGTCCGTGTTTTCTTCTTACAACTTTAACCCTTTCACAGTGTGTTTTCAGCTCATCAAGTTAATTATAACATTTTGGTCACCTAAAAATATCTTATTCTGCATTCAGTTGTACTTAGCTCCATCCTCTCATGTCACTTCTGGTTGCAAAAAAACAAGACGGTGACGGCCAAAAACCAAGATGGTGACGACCAAAAACCAAGACGGTGACTACCAAAAACTAAGATGGTGACGACCAAAAACCAAGATGGTGTCGGCCAAAAACCAAGATGGGGACGGCCAAAACGCAGTAGTAGTAGTAGTCCACAAACCAATGGGTGACGTCATGGTGACTACATCCACTTCTTATATACAGTCTGTGGTTGTTCTTCATCTAAAACCAAATCTGTGTTCTCTTTGTAAAATGCTAGTGTCTTTTATCACTCTACAGTATGCTAAAGAGTTAGCAGGGAGTATTGGTGACTTTGATTTGGTGCTGCAGGTCTCAGAAAAGACAAGAACCATGTGAAGAATCCTCATATTCTGACTGTAAATTAGGATGCTGCATGGGGACATATTTAATTATTCTTCTTACACCTGACAACTGGGCTGCCATTTCTTTTGCTGACATCCTCAGGTTTTTGTGAATAGTTTTTTTTTTTTGCTCTCACCGGGCCACAGAAAGAGAGGAACTTCAGTTTTAGCTTCATTAGTCAGATTCCCACTTTGTTTTACAATCAATTTTTTAAATGATTTTAATTAACTACAAGTCACCACATGGCAGAGCCCCGGAGTACTCTGCTGAACTTTATAAAGAGCAACCTCACACTAAATGCTTTATGGAGGAACGCACTGCTGCACTTTAAAGTGTGCACACCTGACCTCATTCATCACCACAGCTGGTTAGATGTACTCTGTCGAGTTTGTGACCACACCCAGCTGTGATGTAGCGTTGAGCTTGAGTGCATTGTCAAATGCTGTGCTGCTACAGCTACACTAGTAAGATAAGCTTCTCTCAACCAAGCCTGGTCCAACTTTTTCCCCTCCCGATACCAATTCCTGATATCTAAACTCACGGTGTCTGCTGATAGAGAGTACCAATCCAGTAGCAGTAGAAAGGCCAGGGATTGCTGTGGTCCTAAAAACAGAGTTAATGTGGATCGGTCACGTCTGGTCAATACCCGATCCTCTTAAGCTGGGCATGCACTGCACAATTTTAGAAATATAGTTGTGTAACTCCTACTCCTACTGTACGAGTAGATCGTTTGCGATGTAAAGCCAAAGCTCACGAGTTATGTGCTCACACTGTACGGTCCGATCGTCAGCTACAACCTGAGCGTGTACGTGTAAAATAGAAAAAAAACATCATCGAAAACAGCATCTGTGTTCTCTTTGTAAAACACCAGTGTCTTTTATCACTCTACAGCATGCTAAAGAGTTAACATGGAGTATTGGTGACTTTGATTTGGTGCTGCAAGTCTTGTACTTCTGTGACTCAGGAAAGACAAAAACCATGTGAGAGTTCTGTAGTGTAGAGTGTTAGTCGACTAAGGATTTCTTTGGTCGAGGAACGCCCTATTTGATTGGTTTTGCTGAAACTGAAATGTCATTTAATAAGTGAAAACCCCAAAGATATCAAGAAATATCTTTTTATGAGGAAATTCATTCACATTTGGCAAATAAGTCCCCATCATCCTCAATAACAACTAAATAAAAGTCTAGTTTTATTGACTTTTTGCGACAGATCATTTGCGGTTGTTGTAGACTCTTCCCTCCCTCTCTGACTGCATCTCTCCTCACCAGTTGACAACTACAAGCAAACACTGTAGCTCAGGTCTTGTGTTGAGGAGATGGCAGTATACCGCCAGAGTCTCAGGGGAGTCCTGCGTATGCATACATTACCAACCTGCACTAGTCCTGTCAACACACACACACACACACGGCCGGCTCTGAGGCTTATCTCTCAGAAACACAAGAGCCTGCTCCGTCATGTGGGTCGCACCGGTCACTCCTCCTGGCCGCGGCCCTCCACACCCACTACAACCAGTAATGGATGTGGCACAGATCCGGATGTCCAATTGGTTTTGATTTCCCTCCTTCGCAGGGGAGCTGGGACACTTGGAGGGTGATGCACTTTTCTGTTTCAATTAATATCAAGGTTGAGTCACAATGAATCACACAATGCTGCTGTTATGCAGATTAGCCAGCAGGTTCTTAGCGAGGATTGAGATATCCCTGTGTGATTTGGTACATTAGGGAGAACGCCGCCTCACTGCTCCACCCTCCAACGCCCCCCCAGAGGAAGCATGCAGATACTGGATCAAGTCCCGCAGGACCGTGAAGAGCCAATTTGGGGCAGCGCTGGCTCTTTTAAATCACAAACAACAGGAAGAAGAGAGTTCCTTTCCCCTTCTTACATTTCATGCAGCTGCAAAGTTTCTGAAAGTCAATCAAACAAATTCAAGCTGAAGTCGCTTTTTCATTCGGATCACAGCGCCGCTTTCTGCACCGCCCGCGAGGGAGGAATTAGTTTACCTCGGTGAGTGACTCATGTGTACGAGGCCGAGAACGATGAGCTCAGCCTCACGACGAGTGTGTTAAACTTTACTAACCCTCCCAGATGAGATACAGCTGGAAACATGCACAAGCTAAGCTGATAAGACAGGAGGAAGTGGTTATAAAATCAATCTGTTATTCTTATAAGCTTGTTGCCGGGAGAAGCCGTTATGTCTGCAAAACTGATGCGACGTGTTCCCGGCTTTTGTGGTGAGCTTTCATCAAACAGCCTTCATTTCAGCCGTCCTTCAGCACGTCTTTCAACACTGCTTCAATCTTAATGGAGAAATCTTTCCATGGTTTGAATCTGTGCTGCTTGCTACTATTCCAGGACTTATTTGTCATATATTTTCTATTATATAAGTAATACTTATATAATAACACATTAATGCTAATTTGTTATAAGGCCACTAATTTATTTAATGCATTAACGCAACTTGCGATTTTTAGGTTGTAGTGGGCTCACTTTTAAAGCTAGAGTGAAGATACTGGCATCATATGAAACTAAAAAACTTAAGGAATCCATTGATACCAACCATGTCATACTAGGTTGTCACGAAGAAGGTTAAATAACGCTCCAAACTTACACTAAATTTTGGCGAGGAAAAATTAGCATGGCCATTTTCAAAGGGGTCCCTTGACCTCTCACCTCCAGATATGTGAATGAAAATGGGTTCTATGGGTACCCACGAGTCTCCCCTTTACAGACATGCCCACTTTATGATAATCACATGCAGTTTGGGGCAAGTCATAGTCAAGTCAGCACACTGACACACTGACAGCTGTTGTTGCCTGTTGGGCTGCAGTTTGCCATGTTGTGATTTATCAGCATATGTTTTATGCTAAATGCAGTACCTGTGAGGGTTTCTGGACAATATTTGTCATTGTTTTGTGTTAATTGATTTCCAATAATGAATATATACATATATTTGCATAAAGCAAGCATATTTGCCCACTCCCATGTTGATAAGAGTATTAAATACTTGACAAATCTCCCTTTCAGGTACATTTTGGACAGATAAAGAATATGCGATTAACTATTTTAATCGATTGACAGCCCTACAGACACAAAAACATATCTTATTAGCTGCAGAGCATTTTTCTCACTGTTTAACTGTTAAGCTTTTTGTGCAAAATAAAAATGAATCTGGCTGACACCAAAACCTTATAATGAGCCAGGTATATCACCTCTACCTATCACCTACCTAATGTACAGCAGGTGTTGATAACTGAGTCTATGATGGCGTTCCTTCAAGCAGACTGGTGCTGCTGCAGTAGTATTTTGTTTATACGCCGTATGTTTCTCCTCTAAACTCCCTTGGCGGCTGCACCAGCAGCAGCAGCTTGGGATTATTTGGGACGTTGCATCAGACCCAAACAGCCACTTGTTATTTATTCATTATTTATTTATCTTGCCTTCATTAGGCACTGTAGGTGATGAGCATGCAGATGACTCTGACTCTGGAAACCCGTCCAATATTTTGATTTACGATTGATTGCTTCCATAGTTGCTTTGACGCTCCTTCCTCTTTTGGCCTTGTTTTTGGCCTCGGGGGAAGTGGAGTTGACGTCGTAATCATCCTGCATCTCTGATGACTCTTCAGGTGATTGTAAAATCATTAAGATGATGCTCTGGCAGATGTTTGTGTCTAATTGCCTTATTAGCAGGGAGGATGGAGAGGAGCGGTGGTTTAGATGTTTGCATAAACCGGCAGTGTGACTGATTCTCCACTGACATTTGAAAAGTACTAACGGTGCACCAACACCAAGATGATGAAGTTACAGTGATTGTATGCATGCAACAGCATCACAACACCTGTTGCATATAGCCAACCACATTTACACATCATGTAAGACACATGAGGAAGCTGATTGGATCGCTACTGTTATCAAGAAAAGACAAGTGTAAATTCAACTGAGAAGCAGTAGAGACGGATAGAAATAAAAGATGTGGTCTATTCAGATGTTTTAAAACTATAAATGTCTTTTCAAGTTATGTATATTTAATATGTAATGTTTAAAGTTACAGTGTGTATTCAGTATTTGGTTGTACTTAGTTCCACCTTCTCGTGTCACTTCTAGTTGCAAAAAAACAATATGGTGAAGGCCAAAAACCAAGATGTTGACAACCAAAACCCAAGATGGTGATGAGCAAAAACCAAGATGGCGTGACAACCGAAAACCAAGATGGTGAAGGCCAAAAACCAAGATGGTGAAGGCCAAAAACCAAGATGGTGATGACCAAAAACCAAGATGGTGACGGCCAAAAACTAAGATGGTGACGGCCAAAAACCAAGATGGTGGCGGCCAAAAACCAAGATGGTGACGACCAAGATGGTGACGGCCAAAAACCAAGATGGTGACGGCCAAAAACCAAGATGGTGACGACCAAAAACCAATATGGTGACGCCCAAAACCAAGATGGTGGCGGCCAAACCCCAAGATGTTGATGGCCAAAAACCCAGATGGTGACTGCCAAAATGCCAAACTCAAGGCTTCAAAACTGTAGACCACAAACCAATGGGTGACGTCACGGTGACTACGTCCACTTCTTATATACAGTCTATGGTTAAACCCCACTGCCAGATAGGGGGTTTCCAGACACTGTTAGAGGACCTGACAAACACTTTGAAGAACATGGAGCGCTTAACTCTTCCCATTCAGAACTACATCAGTAAGTGGAGTGTCAAAGTAGCCACTTTTGGGGTCTTGCCCCTACAATAATAGCAGTCAATGGTAAATGGACAGCACTTATACGGTGTAGAGCTTTCCTACCTTAAAGGATAAAGCACTATACTTCATTCACCCATTCTGACACCCGCTGGCCTGACCATCGGGAACAATTTGGGGACACTTTGACATGTAGACAGGAGGATGGAACTGCCAGCCCTCCAACTAGTGGACTGCCTGCTCTCTATACCTTCTGAGTCACAGCTGCTGTAGGCAATATTGAAGTTATCTACTGTAGCCTGGCTGCACATTAGAGCAACAGGTAGAAAGCAGCTTGTGTGCATTATCTCACTGTATGTGTCCCATTTCTTATCTGGCTCACAGATACACATATGTACTATATATATACTTAGCTAAAAGTAATTGAAAGTGAATAAAATATGGATTTTTATCTGGATGTGTAAACGGGGCCGTAGTGAACACTTACCACATAACAAATCCCTGGACATGGACTGTTTGAAACAACCCGTTCTCAGTCCCAACTCGTCAAATACCGCCGTTTGGTAAGTGTCCCTCGGCATCGGAAACCAACGCACGCAGGCACTCTTTAGCAACAGTGTGTGACGAACCGCGGCGTTATTCGAAGGTCAGAGCAAATGATGTAGTATTAGTAGTGTGAGAGTCCGTTCAGGGTGGGAGGGAGGGATGGTGGACGGGTCAAACAAACACAAGACTTTCAACCGGGAGACCGCTGTTCGTGTCGTGTTCTTCGGTATCGTCAGCTCCGTGAAACACTACTCAGTGAAGTTAACGTCAGCCACAACTGTTTCCTTACCCCAGCTAAGTGGTTGTGTTGCATTAACCTGTTCCCCTCCTGGGATAACGGGAGTTTATTTTGAAAGGAGGATGCATGTAACGAGTGTATATTGACACGGCGTCCCTGGTACGCAAGAGGGGTACCTAATGTGCCGGTCTCTGATGCCGAGAGGCACTGACCAATCGGCGGTATTCAACGAGTTGGGAGTGAGAATGTGTTGTTTGAAAAACTACAAAAATAGCTGCTTTAGAGTCCGTTATTAGCCTGAGAGGGACCAGAAGTATCACTCTGCAGTTGATGATATAAATTCCCACACACTTCACATTGAGGCAACAAGGGCATTTCCAAACACCATGTTGTGATTGCTGAAAACAAAAGACCTCAGAAAGCTCATATCTGTCTGCAGGAGTCAAGTCTCTCACAAATTAGGGGAATGCATCTCATGCATCTCTTCCCCCCCCCCACTGAGGGAAGTCATTGCTGCCTGTTGGAGGTTATAGAGCAACATCTGCCAGGCCCGACCTGCGTCTGCTCCCTACCATCCCCCCCTCTCCTGTCCACTTCTGGATTAGAGCTGGCCTAAGCCCCCCCTGCATGCCGCTCTGCATGGATTAGAGAAGCTGCACTGCTGTCACACATTAACCTGCAATCACAAGTCTCTTGAGCACAGAACGCCGGCGTCAGACCTCTCGGATACAAACACACCGTGAAGCAATTGTCTGCTTTCGTGCACCGTGAGAGCAACATGTTATTCAGAGCGAGCTGCAGCCGGGACAAGTTCAGACTCTGACTGCTAAAACAGAGACCGTTTCATTGATTTATCAGTCAGATCCTAAGGTTGTAAAAATGATGCAGCAGCTTTCATTCTGGCACTAAATTTACTTGAGTCCTCAGCACTGGTGCACACTGTCGTATCTGTCTGTGAAAATGTTTTCAGGAAGCAAAAATGCTTTTGCAGGACATGGAAATCTTGTTCTATCTCTTTGACTTGTTATTGCTCCAATAGCTGTGCTGCGTGTTATTAATTTACATTATTATTCATCCACTCAAAGCTGTTAGATTAAAGGAATGACATTCAGCAACGGAGCCTCCCCTCTGTGTGTGATGGAGATAGATAAGGACACACACACACACACACCTTTATGCTTTCACAAAAACAGACCGACAGACAAACAATATGCTCACACACAATTAGAACTTGTCCGTTTTGCCACCAGCCAACACATGAGCTCACAGATGCAGTCAGACTCCGCTGAGCGCAAAAACTGCGACTAATGTGAAGCTTCACCAAGAAGCCATGAATCATTCAGCCCGGTGAGACTGATCGGCAGTATAGACCGAGCACCCTGTAGACAATGGGAATATGAAAAATGCACACACACACATGTAATCATTTGCTCCAATAAAATCGCACATATCATCCTTTCAGTTTGGAGGAGAGCAGAGGAAGAAGAAGAGGAGGAGGAGGAAGGGGGGAAGCTGTGTTCTGTTGCAGCAGCAACAGTTGGCTGTCTGTCGACTGAGAGGGAAAGAGTTAGCTGCAGAACAGAGACACACAACATACAACAGCAGGTGACTGGAGATAGAAAGAGATGAGCCGAGAGAAGAAAAGGTGACAGATAAAGCCACAAAGCCACACGGCTGGAGGGATGCCTGGCAACCGGTGGCAAAAAAATGGAGATGCAGTAATAAGAGAAAGGGAGAGGGAGAACTAAAAGGGATAGACACACACACACACATGAAGACATGACAGTAGGATGGAAACCATCACTCACTGGAGTCATCTGAGTCGTATCCCTCCACGTCGGGCTCCTCGTCCCTCTTGGTGGCCTGTATCGAGGCGGAGGCTCCGGCACAAGCCCGGTCCGGTTTATCCTCATTGGGGCGGTCACTTTCGGTGGCGGCGGCGGCGGCGGTGGTGGTGTTGCCCGAGGAGGTGGAGAGGGCAGAGCTCGAGGGCCCGGCGTGGCCCACTTGGAGCGCAGCAGGGGGGAGGCCCCGCGGGTAACGGGGGAAGTAGTCTGAGATTTGCTTGATGGGCTGGATGGGGCCAGGGCACACGTCAATGGCCATGTGCTCCTGGATGCTGATGGTGGGTTTCTCGCCTTTGCGTTGTGTCATGCATGCGGTCCAGCCCGGAGCCTACTCCCAAAACCAAAACACTGAGAAAAAAAAAAAAGATAAACAGACCCACCCCCCTTCGTCCTCCTCCTCCTCTCTGAAAGAGGTGGGTGCTGACCTGGGTGGGTGCTGACGGGTGGACAGGTCCAGGTGATGTGTGGACGTCACCACATGGAGATCTGCTGCTGCTGCTGCTGCTGCTGCGTCTTCCAGTGCTGTCCTCAGACCCAGACCATGCTGTCTGACAGCCTCACACACACTACTACCTACCCTCCCGCTCTCTCCTCTTCCTATACCCCCACACTCTGCCCACGTCTGCGCTGCCTATCTGAGAGAGAGAGAGAGAGCCGAGAGAGTGGTGTGTGTGTGTGTGTGAGTGTGTGTGTGTGTGTGAGGGAGAGGGAAGGGATTAGAGAGGAAGGAGGGAGGGATCAGCTGATGTCACTGCCTAGCAACCGAGCGGTAAACAGGAACCGTCGGCCGCGGTGCTTAATGATGATATTAACCCCATCCATCTGTCGGTGGGAGGGAGGATCCAGCACCGTGCGTGTGTGTTTACCTTGACAATGAGTACTTTTCAATTGCAAACATTGCAAATTAACTTACATTTCTGAATGTTTCCACTTAAAAACACATCAGTGTTTTTGTAGACGTCGGTGTCGACGGGGGGCCACTCGAGGAAAACGCTCCCCTCGGGCCCCGAAACAGCTACCGCCGCCCCTGCCTGCTACCTAATTTTTTTGCCATCACACCCTGATTTTTCTTATTTCACTCCCCTTGTACATTTATTAACACACTTCATTCATGCACATTTGTCTGTTTTAATGCACCCACCTATTTCTCCGTCCTGATGTTATCGCATGTTTCTTAATCGCTCCCCATCTGTTGCAATCTCGTGGATGTCGTCGCAAATCTGCAACGCCGTACACTTTCACGTCGTTTAATGTCACCACGTTTCACCACTGTGCATGCATGGATCTGGTTGACATTGAGACTGTTATGATTAACTGTGACTGTGACACAATGATGTCTTGTTAAAGCTGCAGCGCAGGTGAGACCTTTTATGTAAAATTACACCTGTCCTCTCGATCAGTGTCACTAGATCCAGTCTTTCAAACTGTTATCTTCTGCTGCCAGTTTGGACTGCTACATGCAGCTTTATATTCACAATCCTAAATGTCATTTATCAATATTCACCCTTTACATATTAGTAGCAAGTGCTCAACACTTTTCCTGTTGCTCACATTGCATAACAAAGAGGCTCCCGGTCTCTCCGGAGAGGCTCTCCCTGCAGATTTACAAGGAACTCATAACCTCTGCAGCAGCTCCGCCATCACATTCACAAACAGAACAAACAGTGAACAGATGAGGCAGCACCCTCTTGTGTTAGCTGCCAGCAACAAGTTCTGTGCAATTGAAATTCAAAGGCTGTACCCGAGCTAATAGGTGGTTTTATTAGGTAATTTGACACAAAATGAAGAGATCTGATGAAGCTGGAGCTGATGCGGCTGGTGCACTTTTCAGCCGTTTTCTGTCTATTCACGATCTATCCTACCTGCCTAGTTTTCCTCTATGTGCTCTACACAAAACACATCCTTTGTGTGTTATGAACCTGCTTAACATCACTGCTGTGGAAAGCTCCTCTTATGGTGCCTTCTGAACAGGTGGCCTCAATTATGTCCTCCTCCACGACGAGGTATGGCATCCCCGCAGGATGCATGCTGAGGCTTTCCTGCCTATCATTAGAAGTCATTCTGATAAACAGTGAAACATCAGTTTATCAGTTTATTTTGAATCGACACATCCCTGTCAACCCTCTGAGAACCACAATAGACCCGTTTTTTGTCCTCTTTAGGGGGTCTTTAGGGGGAGATAGCAGGTCAACAGTAGATGTCACATAGTAGTGGTGTACATCATCTGAAAGCTGAGAACCTGAAGATTAATTTGAGATGCATAAACATTAATTAATTAATCAATTAATTAAAATAAATTCAATTCAATTGTGAACATTATGATAGAAGTATGTGATGGTCACTCCCATGCTCTATTATGTCTGTTAAGTTGTTGCAGCAATTTTGAGTTTGATACCATTTGTTACACAGATTTGGTGCTAAATTTGACCATTTTGTACCACTGGAGAATTGAAAGAAATGATCAATAATCCCTCCAAAATACCACATTAAGACACCAAGACCTTGAGGAACACCATAGAAAAAAACATGCTGTGATTTGGGATCAAAAACTTTTGACATTTGGAGATTTCTGCAAGAAATGCATTTTTCGGCAATTGGATTGCGAGCACTTCTGTTTTGTAAACTGCTCCGAAACCCCCGTATTGTCAATCTAGCTAGTAAAGCCATCCATCCTCTGAATGCTCTAGGTCTCTAGTTTGTGGCTGTAAAGTTTCATGAGGCTGTGATTATCCTAGAGGTCACCACAGGTCATTTTATACAGTGAGGTCACGTTTCAAAAAATGGTCTCACTATAATGAAATGTCTCCTATGGGGACTAATATCATCACACATGAATAAAGTTGGGCTCATTGGATCCACAATAGTCTCAACTTTACAGTGATACCCAATTTATGTAATTCCAAGACTGTTCAGGGACCCCAGTATGCAGAAATATTCAAACAATATTCCTGACAAGCTAGTATAACATGGTTGGTACCAGTGGATTTTTTTTCTAGTTTCATATGATACCAGTATCTTCACTCTAGCTCTAAAACTGAACCTGCTTCAGCCTCTGAAAGACAGTAAAGCCATCCTGCCTGATTGCCTGATCTCTGGGGGTTAGATCCAAAGACTTTAATAAAGCAGCGTTTGTGCTTCGGACGTAGTTAGAGGCAATTAATTATGTTACACCCCCATTAGTCCGATAAGGTAATAATGAGACTGGAACTTGTTATTTGGTGGTTTATTGTGGCCGTCAAACAAGAGACAGATCCTCCCCACTTTCCTAAAATTGCATTATGGGAAAAGTTTGCAGATTAAGGGCTGAGTGTGTGTGTCTATATGCACACATACACGACGGGGGGCTTTAGAGAGATACAGTAAAGCCATGCTCGTCTGTGAACAATGCATGGAGAGATAGCAGTGTGGGACTCTGGGGTATTTAAAGTAGCCCTCTCTCAATGCCCAGACACTCACAGGCAATTATCTCCAATAAGCAGTGAGACGAGTCAACAGTAACCCTTTCTACCTAAACACAAAGACTGGAGAAGCCCCAGGCGTCAGCTGCCTGACAAATAGCATCAGCACTGCAGACTGAAGACAAAACGCACCTAAAGTCACAGCTAGATTCTGCTTTGGCAGACTTGCTAGTTTATTGATTTCAAATTTTAGATTTTGCAACAAAGCTTTAATGATTTCACCAAAGAAATCACAATGCTGCCAGTTATTGCAAACAAATGTGAGGCATCAATATCACCTGGCATTAGTGTCTTTGTAGTTGTTTTGAGTCTCTTTGTAGTTGTTTTGTGTCACTTTGTGGTCATTTTGAGTCTCTTTGTGGTTGTTTTTATGTCTCTTTGAGTCTCTGTGGTTGTTTTGTGTCTCTTTGTGGTCACTTTGAGTCTCTTTTTAGTTGTTTTGTGTCTCTTTGTAGTTGCTTTGTGTCTCTCTGTGGTCATTTTGAGTCACTTTGTAGTCAGTTTGTGTCTCTTTACAGCTGTTTTGCATCATTTTGTAGTTGTTTTGAGTCTCTTTGTAGTTGCTTTGTGTCTCTCTGTGGTCATTTTGAGTCACTTTTTAGTCAGTTTGTGTCTCTTTGCAGCTGTTTTGCATCTCTTCGTAGGTGTTTTGCATCTCTTTGTAGTTGTTTTGTGTCTTTTTGTAGTCCCTTTGTCACCAGAGATAGGGTGTTTTAAAAGCAGCTTTATAAAGCCTCCAGCCCCCTTTTAAAAGAAGTGCAATCCCCATGGTGACTCATTGACAGTTCGGTCATGGAGCGCCCAGACCGATCTCTCCCGATAGGAAATTATTGTGCTCGAGGTCCAAAGGCCTCAATATGAAGCACCTCGAATATGAATACACACTAAAGGTGTCACCCAGGGCAGATGACTTCCCCTCTGAAGTTGACTTTCTGGAAATACAAACAGCCCGGTGGCCATGTTTTCTGTGGGTAATGATGCACAACAAACAATTTCATTCTGGATACTGATGGCATGTCATCACCTCACTGGAACTGTTGAATAAATGTCTTTGTTAGAAATAACGAGGCGTTCTCAGTTTTGTACAGAAAGTTTCATTTGTTTTACTGAAGCGACTGAATAGGATGCATTCACTTCTGCATTTATATTCACACAATGATGGCATTATTGCCACCACTGTGAGACAATAGACTGTGTCTAGATGATTTTGCAAACCGGATTCTTCTCAGTAATCCTGTTTACGTGACAGGATTACTGTTTACTGACGACAGGGAATCTGGAGAAAACTGTTGAAATTGGAGCTTTATTGGATTAATGAAACACATTTCCCTCTCCACACTGCTAAATGCAGTCATTTGGTTTTACTTTCAGGCTTGTTACAAAGAGGAAGATGTCACATGTCCCAAGAATAGAGTGATCTTCTTCTTCATCAGGTCATCGTCGGGATGTCTCAGGTACGGCTAATCAAGTGCACTGTATAAACTGGGAAGCTGCTGTATGTAGAGTACCAGGCACCAGCCCATCAGCTGATACATTTAGTCCAATTTTGCAAGAGCCTGTCGCTCGTTGCAACATCTTTCAAACCCGTCCTGTCACCTTCAGATAACTGCATTAAGTTATTCAGCAAGGGAAAGGACTTAACATTCTACAAACTGCTGTGGATGACAGATATGGAAAAAACTCACTCCTTAATCAAGTCCAATGCACACTCTACCGTCTAGAGCAGGGGTCTGCAACCTGCGGCTCCGGAGCCACATGCGACTCTTTAGCCCCTCTCCAGTGGCTCTCTGTGGATGTTTAAAAAAAAATGAGTGGAAATGAATAACTGTTTTTTGTTTACATTTTTATTTATCATTGTTGTAGGTCTATGGTACGACGGTACGACGGAGTATTAGGGCCACATTGAGGGAAAATAAATAAATCTGAGATTTCGAGAATAAAGTCATAGTATTATAAGAATAAAGTCATAATATTATAAAGTAATATACGTATGTTTACGTGTTATATATCCATTATTAAGTTATGACTTTATTCTCGTAATATTACGACTTTTTTCTCGTAAAGTTATGACTTTATTCTGTAAATCTCAGATGTTTTTTTCCCTCAATGTGGCCCTAATAATCTGTAGTACATTTGCACTTTGGCCCTCACTGCATTAAACTTATATACTATATACTTAGACTATAAACTGTGTTACCTTCATCACAATGCTCAAATGTTTTGCAGCTCCAGACAGATTTTTTTTTTTTAAAATTTGTTTTGCCTAAAATGGCTCTTTTGATGGTAAAGGTTGCTGACCCCTGGTCTAGACATTATGGCCTTAATCATATCAAACAAAACAACAGAGAGTCACAACAGCATAAAAGAAACAAAATTACATTTTACAGTGGTCTGATCCAATAGAATGAAACATATTTGGGCCATATTTGAATAGATGAAACAGTGTCACAAGCCAATCGGATATCTCACGCCACCACCCCACATGCATTACGTATTAGCTTACATAAGCACACGTCGAAAAGATGATTGGATTTTTTAAATTTTTTTTTAGCAAATATTGTTTAATAAGTCCACAATATGACCGGGGATGTGATCTAAAAGGGTTGAAAATGCATTTTTCATCTCATCTCGACTTTAAATTATGACTTCATGTAGGGCATATTGTGACAGGAAATATACTCTCTGTATGTAGGACAAAAACAAGAGCAGGCTTATTTAAAAAGTTTCTCTTTACGTAATGATTTTGGTCATATTCGGTGAATAATTCACCTCCCAAGCAGACTTCCCTGTTCTGCAAGCCCATTAATTTTTATTGCGCGTTTCATTTTCACTACATTCGGCCTCATAATGCACTGAGCCCGTCTCTGACAGTCTGTTCGTGAATGAGCTGCTCTCGCCGTTTTACCAGCTGCGTCCTTGATCATTAGCTTTAACTCCAACTTCCTCCTCGGCTGCTGACTTCCCTCTGCGGAATAACAGTTAGCCATTTATAACAAGCAGCTTTGTACACAACTGAGTCCTAAAGCTGTCTTTGTTTACAGTGTTGTTATTCAGAACAGGAGCGTAGATTAAAAATAAAAAAAGGATAAACAATCTTTGTGAAATTGCATGCCATGTCTGGAGAAATCTGATTAATGGTCTCCTAACAAGCGCTCCAAGGAGGCTGCGCCACTCCCATCACCGAGGAACTCAGCGTAAATGAGGGAGTCAAGGGTAAGTGTGACCTTTTCAAAGACGCTTGTTAATAATGGCCCTTACTGACGTCGGAAGTTTTTTTGGCTGCACACAGTTCTGGCACCAACACAATATTAACTAACTTTTCTCACTCATTGCCAGCTTCATGCAGGGAAGTTTTAGCTCTGCGATACTGCTCGGAGGTAGGACTGCTCTAATGAAGTAGATACTAGACGTGTCAGTAGACGGAAACAAGTAGGCAAGAACCAACTGCACCCGTTCCATTAACTACAATGTAAACCCATCCACGTCAACAGTAAACACACCCGCTTAAAGCCCCCCTCCAGACAGTTTTACTTCCTGTTTTTTGGTCAACGTTCTTTCTCAAACAGAGGATGGGGCTGTGGTTGATAATCAGACGTAATTCATTACCATGGCAACCAGATTTCATCGTTTTTCAACCCAGTTTAGATGAATTTACTGTTTATCAGAACACAAATGAGACAAGAATTAGCGCAACACACCGACTCTCTCTCACTCGCTCTCTTCTTCACCGTCTCCTCCTGGCGAGGCGGCCGTCTGGCTGCTGCTGCTGCACCGAGGAGCCGCCGGCCACAGCGCACTGGAGGACGGATAGACACGTTGCCGAGGTTCGCTGTTTGAAATGCACTTTTCGGGACATTTCGGAGGTGAGCTATCCACCGTTTATTTCATTTATTTCTCTAACGGAACTTTTCTCTTGTTTTCTTTTGGGCTGAAAGTTGTGCACTCCCGTCGTTCGGACTTGTTAGACCTCTGGTATCGGCTGCTTTCTGTTAATTTATCTCCAGCAGGAGGAGGAGACGGTAAAGAAGAGAGCGAGTGAGAGAGGCAGTCAGATTCTGTGTAATCCACTGCGTTGATTGTACCCGTTCAACGCACACACAAATGCTATTGTGAAAATAAACACACTAAACTAAGGTGGAGGAAACTAAAAAATGAAAATGAAACCCCTCAGTTAGCTGATTCAACAAGTTGTGCTATCTAACTACACCTAACTAACTAACTCGAAAGACAAACAAATCGCTGTTCATTCGTGTCCTGTGTTCACACCGTCAAGTAACGTTTTCACTGTGAAAACGTAATTTTAAGCCCAACCATGTTGTTTTTCCTAAAGCTTACTAAGTGGTTTTGTTCCCTAAAACTAAGAAAGTGTTTTTGTTTAATTCACAACATCAGGTACTTGTTTACTGCGACCGAAAAGTGACAGCGACGGCCGTGACGAAGCGTCCGTATGAGACGAGTTGGAATGAAAACATGCTGGATGAACCCAAATCAAGGCCTCAAAAGTTTAGTTAGTGTTTTGGGTTCCTCCTCTTTGCATGAACTAAAAACAAACCCTGTTTTTTATTCTCATACAGTAAACCAGATCAACAGTATGTCAAACATTGAAGGACGGCGTGTTTGAAAAGATGCAGAGACTCCTTTGTTACATTATGAATGGCTTTCAGGGACAAACTGTTTCCTTCCTGAGCCGTTCCAGGCTGAATGCGTCAATCTGTAGACGGAGAAGCAACCGGCCCTGTGTTATGTATTTATATTGGAAATAAAATACAATGTTTAAATGTCTGGGTGGGTTCAGCTAGACGTACAGTAATGACAAAACGGCAAATACAATAATTTACATTTTCAGTTTGGCTTCAATTTAAATTGAGTGTCTGTGCCAGTAACAGCCATGTCATCAGCCTCAGCTGATGTCTACAGCTGTTTAGTAGAAATTGATTTGGGTGATCCCGACCGACTTTACTGTCTTTCAGAGGCTGTAGGTTCAGTTTTAGGGTGAAGGTACCATATATAGATATCACATGAAACTGGAAAAACCTAAAGAATCCATTGGTACCAACCATGTCATACTAGCTTGTCAGGAAAGAGGCTAAATAACGCTGCAAAGTTAGACTAGATTTTGGTGAGGAAAAAACTGGCATGGTCATTTTCAAAGGGGGGTCAGGGGTCCAGGATGTTTGTCCCCATAGGAGCCATTTCATTGTAGTGAGACCATTTTTTTTAAACTTGACCTCACTGTATAAACTGACCTGTGGTGACCTCTAGGATAATCACAGCCTCATGGAACTTTACAGCCACAAACTAGAGACCTAGAGCATTCAGAAGATGGATGGCTTTCCTAGCTAGATTGACAATAAGGGGGTTTCTGAGCAGTTAACCAGAACAGAAGTGCTCGCCATCCAATCGCCGAAAAATTTAATTCTTTCAGAAATCTAAAAATGTCAAAAGTTTTTGATACCAAATCACAACATGGCTTTTTCTATGGTGTTCCTCAAGGTCTTGGTGTCTTAATGTGGTATTTTGGAGGGATTAATGATCATTTTTATTAATTCTTGAGTAGTAAAAAAATGGTTAAATTTATCACCAAATCTGTGTAACAAATGGTATCAACCCAAAAATTGCTGCAACAACTTATGAGACATAACAGATCATGGGAATGAGCATCATATACTTCTATCATAATGTTCTAAATCCTTAAACACTTTTACAATTTATTTTAATTAATGAATTTATTTTTATTTATGATTTATGACTAGAACAACTTGACACACAGTGCTGAGCTGCATCTCAAATCAATCTTCAGGTTCTCAGCTTTCAGATGATGTACACCACTTCTATGTGACATCTACTGCTGACCTGCTATCTCCCCCTAAAGACCCCCTGTATCCCCCTAAAAAAGACAAAAACAAGTCTATTATGTGTCTCGGAGGGTTAAGAGAGGATGTTGATGAAATCATTCTCTCATCTACATATATCTCTGCTAACGCTGCCCTCTGGTGGTCACAACCTGGAGCTTCCTGCTTCAGCAGATGAAATCAATTTTAGTATCCAGGGGGGGTGCAACTGTGAATCTGTGACAACAAGCTCCCTGTGATCCTGGAAAAAAATGAAATGAATTAAACATCAGAGTGTGGAAGACAGTGGATTGTGACAACATCAGCCTAATTGATGCAACTGAGCAATCAGCTGGAACACCTGCTTTTTATTAGCTGTGGTGTCTGATGATGGCAAATAGGACTTTTGTGGCATAATACTGCTTTAATATTTGAAACATCAGTGGATTTTCTGGTTACAGATGAAGAGATTAATCAGACAGAAAGGACTCTGCAAATGTCTGTATATATTTATTACTAGAATCAATTAACAACACAAAACAATGACAGATATTGTCCAGAAACCCTCACAGGTACTGCATTAAGCATAAAAAATATGCTCAAATCATAACATGGCAAACTGCAGCCCAACAGGCATCAACAGCTGTCAGTGTGTCAGTGTGCTGACTTGACTATGACTTGCCCCAAACTGCATGTGATTATCATAAAGTGGGCATGTCTGTAAAGGGGAGACTTGTAGGTACCCATAGAACCCATTTTCATTCACATATCTTGAGGTCAGAGGTCAAGGGACCCCTTTGAAAATGGCCATGTCAGTTTTTCCTCGTCAAAATTTAGCGCAAGTTTTGAGCAATTTTTCGCCACCTTTAAGACAAGCTAGTATAACATGATTGGTACCGATGTATTCCTTAGCTTTTCTAGTTTCATATGGGACCAAAATATCTAATTATTTTCTACGGTTGCTGAGAAGAACTTTCGGTGTGCTTGAGCACCTATAAAAAGAGTCTATAATCGGGCCTGGCTGAGTTGTAGCCTTCTTCTTTTGCTCATTCTGTATGTGCGTTAAAAAGGGTCGTTATTAGAGAGGGAATCCAGGTTTTGGTCGCCCCGTACAACATAAAATAGTTGATTGCTATTGCGTTTTCTTACTGGACAGTTCCGGAGCAGTGCTGGCATATTTGGCTCCTCCACAAGTCTCTGGCTTAAAGGCTTTCCCTCTTATCTTTGTGGGAATTATGATCAGGATGTGATATTGAATATTAATCACTGTCATGTCTGCTGGCTTCCACGACACGTTTCTGAGCCACATGGAGATTTAAAAAAACAACCAAAATAACATTCAAAGGCTGATGACAAGCAGTGGGCTTCACCCACCAATCTCGGTCCAATATTAGAAGCAAACAGATGACGGATGACGACAGCATCCTAATGTCCTCCCTCACTGTCCACTTCCTCTCTACGTCCTCCCACTCTGTACACAAGCTCCCACATACTGTATACTCACTGCTAAGTGGTTGCTTTCTAGTCAGGTGCCTTAATCTGACATTACACTCCATTTCACCCCATTATGTGTATTTTAAATATGTGTGCTGTGCTGCTTGCTTGTGCGGAAGATGCTTTGTCCATATATGTGCACGTCAGTATGCACGTGTATTTCTTTCTTCAGTGTTTTCATATAATTACTGTGTATTATAATGTATATAGTTTGTCAAGAACTCTATCAAAACAAGTTAAAAGACCGTGCCATGACTTTAAACGTTTGTCTCGTATTGTCTCTCAAAACTTTGGACATAAATCTTTTAAAATGGCTCATAAATACGTTGGGAATTAATCAAACAAAGTGTTCTGGTCCACTGTACTTAAAGAGTTGTTTGTTCTCTCTCTCTGCCAGCTCCTGGATGTGAGTACCGAGGAGGAGGAGCGACATAACCTTCTCTAAAGGACCAGACCAGTGGTAAGGAGCAGGTTTCAAATGCCTTCAAATTAATTCTAATGGCATAATGAAATGAATTGAAGCCAGCGACTCCAAAAGGTAGAAAAATAGATCTAAAAAAGTCCCAGTGTTCAATGTGGAAATAGTTGAAGATGAGGTGATACTGATATAAGATGCTAACACACTCACAATAACAATGCTGGTATGCTTTAAAGTTTACAGGTACATGTGTAACTTTTACCATGTTCACCGTTTTAGTTAACATTTGTTAATTAGCAGAGGTGTGGACTCGAGTCACAGATCTGATGACTTTAGACTCGACTTGACAAAATCAAAGAAGACTTGCAACTCGACTTGGACTTTAACACCAGTGACTTCACTTGGACTTAAGCCTTTTGACAACTTGATACCTTCCCCAAAGCCCAGAAATGTGTATGTAAGTATGTAATTTAAAAAGTGTGCCACAAATCAATTAATTTCCTTTATCAACTAACGTTAACGCTATTCATTCCCAGCAAATTGACACTTAATTCCGCTTTGTTTGAACCAATCTGACAGCATCCAATAAAGGTGAGAACCATGAAGAACTAACGTTACGTTACTGAGCGCCAGTTTGAAACAGGCAACAACAGCTGTCAGTGTGTCAGTGTGCTGACTTGACTATGACTTGCCCCAACCTGCATCGGATTATCATAAAGTGGGCACGTCTGTAAAGGGGAGATTCGTGGGTACCCATAGAACCCATTTTCATTCACATATCCTGATGTCAGAGGTCAAGGGACCCCTTTGAAAATGGCCATGACAGTTTTTCCTTGCTAAAATTTAGCATAAGTTTGGAGCGTTATTTAACCTCCTTCCCGACTAGCTTGTATGACATGGTTGGTACCGATGGATTCCTTAGGTTCTCTAGTTTCCCGCTACAACCTAAAAATTGCAAGTTGCGTTAAAGAAATTAGTGGCGTTAAAACAAATTTGCATTAACACGTTATCACCCTACAAAAAATAATGTGTTGATGTAAGTAATCAACTGGGAAAGTTCCATAATGATATTCAGACAATGTAATAGATTTAACTAACAAGTTGCCAAACATGTTGCCAAAGCTTGATGTAGCTAAATGCAAAAACTATTAAAACCACTGATGAGGCCCATTGTTGCACTGCCTGACATGTTTATTTATTATAATGAAGATTGACATCGTACTTTATTTTGACTCAAACCACATAATAATCGTCCTGCTGGTGTAAATTCTCATAGCGCCTATTAATCCACGGCTGAAAATAGTCCGCAACAAATGCATTATTTACTCCTGTTTGAGTAACGTTTGCTAAACATTACAGTGCTCAGCTGCTTTGGGAAATCATTTAGCCTTTTTAAAAAAGGAAACTACTTATATGTGAGCTGTTTTTTTTTTTTTTTAAAGATTTACATCTTTGGTAGAAATTGGTTGCTGAGAGCCACAGACAAGCTGGTGAAGACGGACTAACACATTGTTGGTCTTCTTGCCAATAACAAAGCATATCGCCAGTCTTATTCTGTAACTCCTACATAGACAGCTTGAGCCCTGGACTTTCCACTATTTAATATTTTCCCTGGCATTTTACTTTCCGTACCCGGCAAATTAGTTCAATTAATTTCCTCTGGCAGATCATTAATCTCCCTGTCGACACAGCAGTGGGCGGCGGAGAGAAGGACGCTCACGAACAAAAGTGATGTTGAACTTTAGAGACAGTTTATTTAAACTTGGATTCATTTACAGCAGTTCCACTGGAGAGGAAAAAGGGTCTGAATGACGCTCTAGCCACATTAAACCTACGGTCCTATCTACTGTATGTACAGGGAGGAGGATGCAGCTCCATAGTGCAGAAGGCACACAGTTGGCTTAATACTCGCCTGTAAGCGCTGCTAACATGACAGAAAGGATAATGAGGTGAGAGACTTAATGTCAAGCCGAGGACACTGAGAGATGATGCAACTGAGGAGAATATGGCTCCTGTTTTTACTCCAGTCCTTAGTGATATAGTGGAGTAGTTTAAAAACTACAGCATCTGCTCCTTCCTTAAAAACCCATTCCTCTAAATGTACAAGCGTGGTGATGGGAGCCTTTTGTAGCCCAGAAGTGATAAAAATGAGCACTGTGTTTGGATTTATTCCTGTAAAGCTGGTGTGTTTTACAATATGTGATATGTGAAACAAAGAAACTGTACAATGTTAAGGCATTTTTGCAATATAGAGATGCAATTCTAACCAAAAATGAAACACAAGGAGGGTAGAAGAAGCAGGTAGACGCAGGTCGCCAACATTACTTGTGATGGTTTGGCAATAATATGGCATGCTTCGTTCACAACTTCCCTTTGCTCGCGTACAGCCTGCCAAGCCCCACCCCAAATTTCCAACCGTCCAATAGAAAGGCGAAGTCCCGCCCCATTCCGGTGGACCACCATGGGACCGTACTTCAGAAAAAAATATGAACGGTAGTCAACGGCAAGAGACAAATAATGTTTTGATCCCGTTTGAGTGGCGCCATGAATCACACAAATGACGTATCGGACTGTGATAATACGTAATTAGAAAGACGACACAGTGACGCTAGCTAGCTGACATTACACTTATTTAATACTCACAAAACCCCCGCATGCTAGCTCTAAAGCGAAGAATATATTTTGCTAAGAAGTGGAAGTCAATTGTTCGTTCCATTGCAACATCAGCGCCCAGCAGCAAAGCTATGCATCCGCCATTTTGGACTGAAAGCGACTACCGGACGCCAGTAAAACGTCCGTTCTTCTTATTATTTCTATTAAATTTTCACCTCTTTTAATACTTTTCCCTCGTTCTGGGAGAACGCTAACGGCCATGTTGGTGTTGGTGACGTATATTGTGCGAGACGAGAGATGTAGCTCACTGAGCGATTTCACACAAAACTAAATGATACTACGACAAACTGAGACTTTCTTGACTTGCAAAATTATCTTTTAAGTTGACAAACATCATGTGTGTGATTCATGGCGCAATTCAAACAGGATCAAAAACATAATTTGTCTCTTGTCGTTGACTACCGTTCATATTTTTTCCGAAATAAGGTTCCGTGGTGGTCCACCAGAAGGGGCGGGACTTCCCTCCAGATCTTCCCACCAAAAATAAAATCAAAAGCACGAGTCCCTCCGTGAAAGCACAGGAGATGGTGATGACCGTAAGCAACAGATCCATGCTCCAATATGATACAGGAAGACTTGTCCTAGCGCCATTCAATACAGGAAAAACAAAGGTATCACAACCCAACATCTTCCACTCATTCATCAACACACAAATCAAACAATAAATGTACAAAGTGTTTGATACGATAATGTGGCAAGAGATTCATTTCTGCCACAAGAGGATAATAATAATATATGAATACCACTCGAACAAAAACACAATTCAAGTAAAGCCTTTTAAACTGGAAAAAAAAAAAGAATCAAACTACATCAGAGTTTTAAAATCACTTCTTGGAATTTTTGCATCTCAAGATTTAGATTATGCTGCTTATAAAAAAGTACATTCAACAGGTACATCAATTATGGAACAAAATTATAACACAGAGGTAAGTAAAATGTATCAGTAATTGAAAATAAAAGTCGTACACAACAAATATTAAAGGCGGAGTTAGACTGTAATTTACTCTCTAGTTTTCCTTTAAGACTGTAGGAAGGTTTTACGATGCATCTGCTCCAAGCAAAGATCGGACAAATTTGATAAGAATAGATTTGTTCTTGTTGTTCTTGTTGACTCAAGATCTTAACCTAATTATTTTTTCTTTATTGCAAATCTAATATGCGTTCAGTACATGTAGAATAAATGATTGTCAAAGTCAGCCGTGCTCTCAAAAATATGAAAGAGCATGAATTTCACCCTTAAAGCTACAGTTACAGAGTTTCAGCACAACACTACGAGTCACAACAAGTCATGAAACATGTCAGGGGAGTTTGATTTCTGTGCCCAGTCAAGTCCATATAGACTTGTTCCATTACATTTACAAGTATCCTTTCAATACGAGATGCTTTCAGAGAATCGCAGTCTAAAGCCGCCTTTATTCATCCCAAACTCACTCACACAACATTCGCACACCAAGTGAGTTTTTGCACATTTCTGTTGCACTAGAAAATAATGAAAAATTCAATGATTTAATCATAAATATATTATCATAGTTATACAAATATAATTATATACTAATATATAATTAATAGGGCTGTCAACGTTAACGCGATAATAACGCAAATTCGTTTTAACGCAACTAATTTCTTTAACACATTCACTTGCGTTTTTTAGGTTGTAGCGGGCTCAGTTTTAAAGCTAAAGAGAAGATACTGGCATCATACGAAACTAGAAAAGTAAGGAATCCATCGGTACCAACCATGTCATACTAGCTTGTCGGGAAGGAGGTTAAATAACGCTCCAACCTTGCTCTAAATTTTCAGAGGGGTCCCTTACCTTTGACCTCAAGATATGTGAATGTAAATGGGTTCTATGGGTACCCACGGGTCTCCCCTTTACAGACATGCCCACTTTATGATAATCACATGCAGTTTGGGGCAAGTCATAGTCAAGTCAGCACACTGACACACTGACAGCTGTTGTTGCCTGTTGGGCTGCAGTTTGCCATGTTATGATTTGAGCATATTTTTTATGCTAAATGCAGTACCTGTGAGGGTTTCTGGACAATATCTGTCATTGTTTTGTGTTGTTAATTGATTTCCAATAATAAATATATACATACATTTGCATAAAGCAGCATATTTGCCCACTCCCATGTTGATAAGATTATTAAATACTTGACAAACCTCCCTTTAAGGTAAATTTTAAACAGATAAATAATGTTAAATTTATTAAATATTTTAATCGACTGACAGCCCTAGTAATTATATTAATCTTTAGAAGGAGTCCAGCTGAAACAAGATTAAATTCAATATATGTGACCTTGGACAAAAACAGGAGCAAATAACACAAAATGTGCAAGAAATCTAAAAGGTGCACTAACTATGCAAACACGTGCAACTGATAATGATTTAAAATAAAGCACAAGTAAAATTTACATTAATAGGACAAAGATCACAAGTTTGATTTCAAACCACAGGCTCGTCATACTGGAAGAAAAAAAAAACAAAAAGAAGAGAAGGATGGCTGTGGAAGAAGTAGGACCGGCGAGTTCATGTTGGAAAGAGAGACGGTGATCTCCCCCCGTCACGTTTTCGCGCGAGCAAGTCCACCGAAGGTAAGGCAACATAACGTTTTGCTTCATCCAGGTATTGAACATTAAGTCAGCAAATAAAAGATGAGAGGCAGGTGAGCGATGAAGCCACAGAGTAAGGAAAACAAAAGGCAGAAAATCATGTTTTTAAGTGAGACAACATCTTAACTTTTCAACACAGACCACAGGAAGTTCCACAGCTTATTTAACTGCCATTAAAATGACTGATAAGCCTAACAGGGGACCCATTCACTTTACTGTTGGTTCTGTATAACAGTGTGTAGCATTTAGGGGGATCTATTAGCAGAAATGGAAGATAATATTCATGTTTTCTTTAGTGTATTATCACCTGAAAATCAGAATTGCCGTTTATATCTACATAGGGAGCGGGTCCTCTTCACGGAGTCGGACAAACCAAATCAACACATTCTCACTCCCAACTCGTCAAATGCCGCCAAATCCTACACACTGCACCTTTAATGTGCACAGTGCAATCACCTAAATACTTTACTCCACTTTAATTGACATTGCAGACACACAGGGGAACATCTAATTCAATTAAATAAACTACTTTTGAGCAGACTTTTTTGTGCAATGTCCAAATTGTGATCAGACTTTTGATTCCACTGTCGGGTCTGGTGCAGAGAAAAGTGCTAAATTCATTCTCTTCTCTGTTGAAGCTGCAGTGACAAACTGACTATTCAAGCGTATTTAGTTCACTTAAACACATTTCAAGTGACTAAACATCATGATTTCCCAGGGAGAAGATAAATATACTCTTTGTTTTGATAAATGCCAATGCTTCTTGTTCTCTGTGGTTTGTCTATCTTGCTGGGTAAATGAGAGCGAATAGAAAAACCGGCTGTGTCGTTCTTGGGTCTGGCCTTCTGCTTTGTTTATGTACTGCATGTTCTGACATGGCACAAGGGGACTCAGGCAGAAATAATAATAATAATAAGAGTAAAAGAAAACGGTTTTGCACAGAATATCAGATTTCCTACAAATATTTACACGACAGATACAGGCACTTGTATATCTTTGGTTGGAAAAACCCAACATTGCAAGAGTAATGCATTCACAGAGCTTTTGTGTCCCTTATTGTACTTCCAGGGTTTCACTAGGCAACTGGTATGTTTATTTATACTTCTTCTGTTTCTTTGAGTTTGTCCATGTTACAGGTAAGTTCTGACATAGCTCTCGGATGTCTTTTTAACCCTCTGACAACGCCACCTGCAACAGAAGAAATGGGTTTTAGTGCAGCTTGACAAACTCAAGACAGGGATTAATTACTGCATGCAGGAAATGAAAACACAGAAACAGGAGAGGAGCAGTAAAATTAGAGGAAGGTGACAGAAAAGATTCATTAAGTTTGGTCAGATTTCCTAAGGTAATTTTGACCAACCGGTAGCAACTACTGTGTATATAGCAGCATGCATTGCTGAATGCCAAAGTGTCATTCTTGATATTACTATCAGATGGTGCCTAAAACATAGTGGCTTTAAGAATTATGATGCGCATAAAAACATCAAATCTCTTCAGTAAGCAGTGAAGAAACCACCGCTGTGAGGAAATACTGAATACAATAATTATAATAAAGATAATTAAGCAGCTAAAATGTCACTATCAAAGTGAAGGACATCTCAATTCAGACTGGAATTGCCACTTAAAGTGCCCCAAATTAAGCTCTGTGCAGCTGGTATCACAATTCTGCAAATTTATAATCTAAATCTGCATTTCCGCGGGCTGGCTTAGTCCGCTGTATTCACGCCGAGGCCCTGAATACCGCGTCTCACAGCTGATTGTTTTCAGCCTTGGCAGAGCTAAATTAAAGGGGAATAAAAGGCCATTTTTAAAACATTGATATTATTCTGGAGGCAATATAACATTATGTAAAATATACTGCAACTTGATGTGTTCATCACTGAGTGAGCGGAGCTTAATTTGTGTAGCTATTCTTTAATAAAAACAGATCTACACAACAAGATATGGACATATTCTGCGCTATTTGGTCAGCGGATCTGTTTTAATTATTGCAGAGAAGAAGAGAACAGGCACAGACAACCAAAGAGAGCTCTTAGAGGAAGAACTGCAGAGCTTTAGCTTGGCCCAACCCCTCATTTTGCTCTGTTCTCAAGTAGAAGTAGAAGTTTTGTTAAAAAACCAACAGAAACATACAGATGTCCAAGTACTTTTGGACGGTTAGCAGAGAAACAGCAGAGTGATTGGAGCAAGTCTTTAACCAATCACAGGAGGTCAATCGATGCTTTCGCTTAAACTACCTGTTCTCGTCATATAGCACTGCTGGTGTCTGTTGTACCTTCTCAGGGCAGAAGTCGGGGTTGGTTTGCCGTACTTTGCCAGGCCGCCCTTTGATGACTGCGTAGCAGAACATCGTGATGACCATGACAAACAGGAAGTAGCTTGTGTGCATCAGGTGCAGGTTGATGAGGGAACGGTCGTCCTGGTAAGAAAGGGTTAAAAAGACAGAATTAAATATCACAGTAACTGCAGGTTTTATTATAATCAAAAGGCAATATTCACAAGTTTTACTTTTCATTTAAATTCCAACTGCTATAAATAATTTGCCAAATCTATATTGTAGGGTTAAAGATGTTGCGATATACCCGTATTGACGATACACATATTGTAACATTGTGTAAATGATCCAGCACACCTTAAATCATTTTATATGTACAGTTATCCTCACAGTCTCTCTCTCAACCTCCATATGCTCGTATTTTGAGTGCAATTAATTTACAAAAAAAGAGACAAAACGCACAATAAACAAAGTTAAATATTAATTTGACTGATAAAAATTTTTTTTTTTCAAATATTCTATAGATATTGCGATAATATCGTGATTCTTTTGGTCCTTAACGTGACAGCCCTACATAGGGTACATCTCTGCAGTTCATACCGCCCTCCCTTGTTGGGTCCAACTTAATAATTACATCACCAGGAGTCTTTTTTTAAAATAAGTTAATGGCTGCTGTTTAATATAACTTAATGCCAGCTGATATCAAAGACTTTTAAAGAGTTTTTCTTTTAATGCCAAATGCATTAAAGACTTATTTTAATTGCGCAGTAAGCCTGAAGAGTGCAGAAATAAAACTCATATCTAGAATTAAAGCCTTTCCAGACATTTTTAATTTGGGCTCCCTACATGTAGGAATGAAACGGGAACATCAGGTGTCGATCCGTCTCTCTCAGTTATGTTGTTGATGATGGTGGAAAAAGGCTTTCTGGAGCACCACTCACTCACTAATCCTCTGCGAGTTGAGTTGGGCTCAGATCAGGTAACTGTGTGCAGGCACAGCATATATTTTCAAATTGTTTTCAGGCTCACTGGACCATTCAGGGCCCAGTTTGTAGCCTGTCAATGGGATCATTGTGATCCTGGAACAATCTACCGCCATCAGTATAGAACTACGACTAAATGGCTTTCAGAATGTGTTCAGTCACATTTACCTTGTTTTATAACGGAGGGACTGAGTCATCCTATATTCTGCCAACAGCTGAATACCCAATACACTTGTGTTGTGCTGCAAAGACTTTATAAGTATAATATTCTAGAAAAGATAATGTATAAGTGGTTATAAAATACAGTATGAACATTAGGGGGTGGGGAAAAAATGGATACAGCATAGTATCGCAGTATTTTGCCTGGCATTATCGTATCGATACATGGACATCAAGTATCGATGTTTCATTATATAAACTATTAACCTCTTAACAATCTGACAATCTGGACGCTATTCTGTCTTTCAGAGGCTGTAGCAGGCTCAGTCTTAAAGCTACAGAATGAAACTAGAAAATGTGAGGAATCTATTGGTACCAAACATGTCGTGTTAGCTTTTCGGGAAGATCGCTAAAATAATGCTCCAAAAGTTACGCAACATTTTGGTGAGGAAAAACTGACATGGCCATTTTCAAAGGGGTCCCTTGACCTCTGACCTCAAGATATGTGAATGAAAACTGTATCTTATTAGATAAAACACATGTTGACAAACTGCATAATTTGAATAAGTATGCAGCGATTTCCCCAGGAAACTCTTTTAAATAAAAACTCTGAATAATATTGAAAAAAAGAGGAGGCGGTGACTCACATCAGGAACGATGACCGTGAGCTTTGGGTTGAGTGCGTGGTACAACTTGCCGATGGCTCCTTTGTAACACCAGAAGGGGTTGTAGTCCTGGCTGTACTTGGTGTCGGAGTCGCGGACTGTGGTGAACACCTTGTACCAAGACGTGGCGTTGGTGTACGTCTCTGGCACGCAGTGCGGCGGCTGCCTAAAAAAACGAAACACAGATGGATGTCTGTTGACTGGTGGCATGGAACGGTTCACATCATGTTGGTTATGTAGCTGTTGTTGAAGAATTTCTTGCTTCATTTATATAATTCTCTGTATTTACTCATCTGATTATTTCATAATATCTTCTTATTTGATATCGGCCAGTTCCATCTAGAACAAACATTACCTTCATCCATCAGAAAGGATAAAAATAGGATGTGGATATATCGGATGGAAGGAAAGCAAAGGACTAAATCCACCACGATGTATAATAATAAAGCTAATTCAATATACTGGGACAAAATGATAGCTAATTATTTATACTTTTTCACATTGTGCAGTTTACCTTTGGGCTCCGAGAGGAATCCAAAGCCGTATCTAAGACGACCAATACCCCATAATACTTCCCATTTAAGTGAGATGCAGTGTGGCATATAGTGTAGAGACTTAAAGTGGTTGGAAGCAAAGACAAATGACCAATAACTGAGTCACTTTGTCATTCCAGCTGATGGTTGCCAGCTTCAAATAGGAAGCTTGGAAATGCAACCCTCTTTAATTATATTACATGCAGCAAAAACAAGAACCGTGTTGAACTGCTATCTCCAAGGAAAATAACAAGTCCAGCAAGTCATCAGGAAATTGAATTAAAAGCTGAATAATTAATGGCAATGAGACCGCAAAGTGGTGCACACAGGAAGTCCAAGAATCTTAACAACACACCATGCAGATGACGAGAATATCAGACTAAACTGAAAATATGTTGTTTTCTCAGAGACATTGTATAGAAGCACTAATAGTAACTATTATCAGAAATGATATGAAGGTATTGAGTCTGGGAGACTGTATTTCATTTAGTCGGTCTCACTGAGCTCTAGGCAGAGATATAAAGTGTGTCCCTGTGAGTCAGGGAGGCAGTCCAACTCACACTGTGACTGGGAAGATATTGCTGGCCGCCGTGATGGTCATGCAAGTGCTGAACACCACCTGCTCGCAGTGGCCGTGCAGCACACACTCGTCTGAGTTCCAGGATACAGGCAGGGTGAAAGTGATGTTTATTTCTTCATGGGCTTCCCGGCCTACACACAAAAACATGTGAAAATACAATGTGAGACTTTTAGAAAAATCAGTTTTTCCTCATTTCTTTCACTTTCCAACAACACTGAGTTGATTTAGATTTCTATGAAAACCACCAGTGAGCACAATTCAGGGTTCACCCTTTTTTTTAACATCCCCTATACAAATTGTTTTATTTATTAGCGGTGATCAAATAACAACAAAGACCAAAGTTAATTGTCATGTTTAATCTTTATTTCAGTAAATTAATCTGGAGTTTCGCTCACATCCTCTAACGCCACCCAACTAAACTCTTGTTTCCAGGAGAATTGAAATGCTCGCTTGCCCTTCAGCTCATAAAGTTTGTCTTTACCCGCCGCCATTTTCTCAGGAGTGACCGATCGGTACCAAAGAACGTATATTGATAAGAAGTGAAAGTCAATTGATCGTTCCATTGCAACATCAGCGCCCAGCCTCAGAGCTACAAAAAACATCCGCCTACAAAGTGCCGTACAAAAGTAAAACAAAATGATTTCTATTCTATTGTTATATTTAATATCTCTACCAAAATGTCCTGTGTTGAACAATAAAAATATAATAAATATGCATACTATTATAGCTATTTAATTACTTTCTTATTTATTTATTAAACTTTTTTGCCCGGCTGCTTCCCAGAGGACCACAGGACCACAGACCACAAGAGGTTGTGTCCTGTGCTTTTGCCCTGCGTGTTGGTAAGTAGCCTACAGCTACATTGAATTCTGTTGATGTCATGCTACTAGCACTACTAGCTACTGGCCGATAGCCGGTTGTTTGGGAACAGAGACGTTAATACGTCCACCACGGTACAGGCTTTACAGCATACAGTCCATGGGTGTATTATAAGACAATAAAAGTGATG
>CAKAKR010066830.1:0-19099 GCA_916700685.1 Adelosebastes latens | reverse complement strand
GTTTCTGCCTGGAATATTATTTAAAATTAGGGTATTGTGTGGTACCTGATAGAATGCATGTTTAATCTAAGACTGTAACAGTCTTTATTATGCAAAATCTCTTACACTTATAATCCAGTGTACACCAAATGCAAAGCACTTAAGAGGGAGTGTTATATGTTAGGCTATGTAAAGAACAGATAGGATAATCAATCTCAACGGTTTTACAAACCAAAGTACTTTTGTTAAAGTTTGTCAGAAACTCTCTCCACTCTTCCCACAGTCTTAGATAGTCTGATATGTACTTTTAAAGTTTTTTACTATGGCGTAGTACCATAACTGTTACTGCATAATTACAGATAATTCTCATTAGAGGTGCCTGCTTGAGCCATAATGTTCTTTAGGGTTAACATTGGCTACTGAACGTCCTGTAGAGCAAGTAAGGCTGGTTCTCCAAGTTTATCCTCCTTCAAAATACCATGACGAGCTGCAGCTTTCAGTCACAATGTGTTGGACAAAACTGTAAAATAATGTTGTTTTTATTTAAATTGCATGTGCACTAATTATTCAAAAGAGGTTGTAATGCACGCTCTATAACGTGAGGCCATTAAAACAATATAACTATAAATTGAAAGGACACTTTGTGTTTGTCTCTCTGCATACAAGAGACCGCAGCCAGGTGACAGCAGGTGCCTGCTTGAGCAACATTGTTCTTTAGGTTAACATTGGCTGTCCTGTAGAGCAAGTAAGGCTGGTTTTCCAAGTTCGTCCTCCTTCAAAATACCATGACGAGCTGCAGTTTTTCAGTCACAATTCGTTGGACAAAACTGTAAATAATGTTCTTTTTTTAAAATTAATGTGAGGACATAATGGCATTAAAACAATAAAACTATAAATTGAAAGGACACTTTGTTTGTCTCTCTGCATACAGCATGTAAACATGTTCTAGTTACTAGAACATGTTTACATACTTGTATTTTATGTTTCTACTAGAATCTAGTAGAAACATAAAAAAAAATTAAATGAATGCATGTTTAATCTAAGACTGTAACAGACTTTATTATGCAAAATATCTTACACTTATAATCCAGTGTACACCAAATGCAAAACACTTAAGAGGAAGTGTTAATACCATGACGAGCAGACAAAACTGTAAAATAATGTTGTTGTTTTTTAATTGCATGTACCCAAAAGAGGTTGTCATCCAGCTCTATAATGTGAGGACATATGGCATTAAAACAACATAACTATAAACTGAAAGGACACTGTGTTTTGTCTCTCTGCAGCCAGGTGACAGCAGCAGGAGCTGTCAACATAATATAGCACCATAAGCTAACTCACCTGGCCCTCTGATATTGTTGCAAGATGTGACAACAATGTGACATATTAAGGATCAAACTGCAACATTATCTGACTAAATGTATCAAAACAACAACATAAGAAGCTCTCACCATGTTTTCTTTCTGTGCATGCGTCGGATGCTAGCTGGGAGGTTGTTTGCAGGCCACAATAAAGGCAGCTATTGCTAGATACTGCTGCTATCTTAACTTGCTGTTTCTGAAGCTTTACTAGTTCCTCCTGCTGGAGATACAGCTGAAGAGCAGAAGTCGGTGTTCGGTGGAGGCACCGCGTTGACTGCTTCCCATTCTCTGCTCTATTATAGTTCACTGCTGGCTGTGTGATGAGAAATATCTCTTGTTTTACAGCCTGCTGGAATAACGTCAATAATACTGTCTCTGAGTCCAACCACCGACATCTCCTCTCCGCTAGTGATGTGTCGTCACGAACGAGTCAGCTCTTTCAGCCGGCTCTTTTAAGTGAACCGATAAGAGCGGGCTCCCGTCCGAGAGCCGTTTTTTTTCTTTTCTTTTTTTCTTTAATGAATTCAAGGCAGAATGATAGGATAATCTTCTCCGCACCACGGGCACTCCATGCACTGACTGTAGTGATGTTACGTGCTGTGCCGAGGCTTCGGAGCGTGTGTCGAGTAATCCAGGAAGTTTTCTGCGATGCGCGCGTGACGAGGCTTGTATCGTTTTAGACCAATTACGTCATTGATGACGTCCAAAGCCTCGCTGCCCGGCCATACCACGTGACTGGTTCAGGAAGTGGTTCACATCTTCACTGGTTAAACCAATGCCACAGAACACTAATATTCCCCCCCTTCCATTATTATATTATATTACACTACACTACAATTATTGACCAAAGGATTGGTTTACACACATAAGATGCATTACTCATAAAACAATTACAGTTTATTATACATGTATGTTATATACTGATAATATACCTACTAGAAAATAGACATTATATTATATATTATATAGATATAAGTGGATTACATGGTAATATATTTTTTTTCATTGTTTATAGTCATTCCCAACAGCCTTTACTGGCACAAAATACAGTATATCACAGATCACATGGTTAAGATCATATCTGCCTGTTTTACACTCTTTGGCCACCAGGTGGTTTCGTGCACATGAAGCCTCGAGAAATGAACCCTTTTCCGAACCAATGTGCTGGAAAGCTTCAAAGCTTCATGAAGCTTCATCCGCCATCACTAGACGTCTGTGCGACCAATCAGGTGATGACAGACAATGATCATACCATCAAGCGGGGCGGGGAGGGGCGGGGGTGCGCGGTGCGCTTACGTTCTACAGGTACAGAGCAGGAGGGAGAGGAGGAGAGAAAGAGAGAGAGGAGTGCGGTGCGCGAATAGCAGACAAGATAGTGACAGTCGGAAACGAAGCAGCATGTAAAATTACGGTATTCTGGAAATTATAAGGTTTAGTATAATTATATTGAATATTTTAAGTGATATATGTGCACACATACTAATCATTAAGGTCAAAACAGCTAAAGCTAAATTTGGCTGAATTATAAAAGGCAGAAGTGAAGTAAAATGAAGAGCCGTTTGGGAGCCGAAAGAGCCGGCTCTTCTTGGTGAGCTGAGCCAAATGATCTGGATCACTAAAAAGAGACGGAATTCCCATCACTCCTCTCTGCGTACCCGCACTGCGCCGCCTTCTTGTTATTTACGTAGCGTGTCTACGTCAGAAATCAGACGTCCACGCGTTCGATGTTCTTCACGCGTACGTCATTTACGTAGCTGACGAGGGAGCGTTCAGTGTGTTTACAATTTTTTCAGGTGCATTAAAGTACCGTCGGAAATATAAACAACGACATGGGTTTGCGCTTAGATAAAGCTTATTTCGTGTTTCTAACTTGGGTGTTTTAACACATATTTTTTGTTTTTAATTGATTATTTATTTGTCAAAGCTCATCCTTATGCTTTACATAATTTCCAAGAGTCTAAAAGTGTAAGTGACGGTGATCGATACTCACTTGATCTACCATTTTTGGGGGTCAATGAAGGCAGCATTACTAGTGGTAGTAACAAAGATATAAAACATGTCTATGGGTTGTTGTTTTTTTTGAAAATTCTTTTTATTCGTTCTTTCCAAACATAGCATAACAAACATAACATAACATAACACAACATAAAATAACATAACACCGGTGCCATAATACAAAAAAAGATAGTTGCTTTTATTCTACCTTTTAAAATGTATTTTTAAGATATTGCAGATAGATAGATAGATAGATAGATAGTAACTTTGTTGATCCCGAGGGAAATTCAAGTTTACAGCATCACAGTTCCATAGTGCAAAACATGTTAGTGAAAAGGCAGTAAAAAAGTTAGTAGTGCAAAGTACAAAGTACAAAAAAATATACCAGATATAAAAATACAAGGAGATGAAGAAAACTGTTAAAACTGAATATAGTGCAGGGTAACAGCTGTGATACAGGACTATAAAAAAAAGTGAATAAAGTACAGAAGAGACTGTTAAAAGTGAATATAGTGCAGAAGAGACTGTTAAAAATTAATATAGTGCAGAAGAGACTGTTAAAGGTGAATATAGTGCAGAAGAGACTGTTAAAAATGAATATAGTGCAGGGTAACTCCAGTAGCTTAGTCTATGAAAGTGCACTGTGTGCATTATTATCTGCAGTTATGCAGATGGTAGAAGTACACTGAAGAATGCATCCATTGTTGGGGTGATCTTTTATTATGTTAACTGCTCCGGTTCAGCAGATGGCGGTAGATACCTCCTGCTACTTGTTTAAAGGTCCACCAGTTCTTTATGAGCCATTGTACACTGATTGTGCAGCCCATGCTGTCGCCCCATTGGCTTTGCATCAAGGTAACTGGAATTAAACAGAGAGCTACCGGAAATACAATATTTATCCTTCGAAATAAAGCAAACATGTCACCTTTTGTAACAAATAATTTACCTCACATGGTGTACAAGGTGTGTGAACAGTGTGCGCTTACTTCATAAGGATTGTACACTTCATCATATATATTTTAAATGTAATAGATACACATTTTCTCGGTAACATAATTTTTATTTTGTAGACCAAAACCGGATATGCGTCGTATCTTTATAGCGGAAATGACGTGTACTTGACAGGTGGTGAGCTGGTGGCTAACAACAATGAGGAGAGCTAGCAGATCAAACCGTGATATCACATCTTAAGACACTACTACAAGGTACAGTAGCTGAATATGTGCAGGAATATTAGCGACATTACAACTTACTTTAGATAGTTGGTGCATAATATGTTAGCTAGCTAGGCTAACGTTAGCTGTGTATGTGGCAAAGAGGAGAGAGAGTAATGCTATGGCTAAAGCTAGCAGCTAATCAACTAGCTAGCTAGTTAACGTTAGCCAAACAATTGTCATCGTCGTGTCCAGTTTTATGTAAATGTTTGAATTAATATAAAATATTATAAGGTTGAATTGAAACGCTGTCTTTAAACATGCACACAAGGCTACGGATTAAGACCAAATTAATGTTTCTGTTAAAAAGTTGAAGTGTGTATGTATATATGTATATGTATATGTGTGTGTGTATATATACACACACACACACATATCCTTTATCCATATGGATAAAGGATATGTGTGTGTATATATATATACATATATATATATATACATATACACATACATATATATATATATACATACATATATACATATATATATATTACGTTGTGTCAAACCAAAGGTCCAGCACTTGTTCTTTACAGTTAAAGGTGGTTCATGCAATGCATTACAGTTTGGTAACTTGGCAAAAATAGTTAACTATATGGTAAAACATTTGAATGGCTTTCTAGTCAGTTATAGTTGGATTAGCATGAATTGTATTGCAATTAATTAACCATTATGTTCTTAGTCATATTCAACTGCAGTCATCCCCCTGTGCCTTCAATGTTTGCTGTTTACAAAATTAAACTTGTACTATTTATTTCACTATGTATAGTACTATCTTTGTACTTGTTTTTATGATTTTTTATTCGTTTAATGTAGCTATCTGTTTGTTCTAAGATGAGTTAATTTGTAAGTTATATAAGATAAGATATTCCTTTATTAGTCCCGCAGTGGGGAAATTTGCAGTGTACAGCAGCAAAGGGGATAGTGCAAAAAACAAGATGCATCAGCAAACACAGTAAAAAAGAGCTAAACAAAGTGTAACAAAATATGAACCATTTAAATAGAAGGAAGTATAAAAATAGAAGCAGTATATACAGTATTGGCAATAAACAGACTATTAACAAAATTGCACGAGTGGAAAATTATATTTCACAGTATGAATTACACCTGAGTAGTACTGATAGACACTTGGTGTACAGTAAAGTGCAGTTCTTGTCAGTTTTTGGTGTGTATGTGGTCTACTGGGAGCAGTGCTGTTTGTAGAGTACATATCGAGAGATGAGTCAGGAGAAGGACCTTTGTCCTCTCATTTGGGTTAATAACATATCTATTGTTGAGGAAACAAGTGTAAATGAAACTCGTGAATCAAGATATTGTATTAAAAAGGGCTCACTTTTTCCCTTTAATCATGTCTATTGGAAAGCAGTGCTAAGCTAATGAGGGAAATGAATGCTGATATGTGGCAACACAGTTAATTATCATGAATAAAACAAGTAGGTAAATAAGACCAAGCTGAGCCAGTTAGGTAGTTTACACCTTAACTCAAGCTGATTGTTCCAGTAATATGATACAACTTCATCGTCAGTTTTCACTGGAATTTATTTTGCATCCTTTTAGGCAGTTCGGTCAAGAAATTTACATGCAGGTTAAACAAACATTTACACATATGACACTCTCGTAGACGTACAAAACACATTCAACAAAAGTTGACAATTAGACATCATATTATATTATATCCTCTGAATTCAGATCTTATTTAGCAGCACCGTGTTTTTGGCTTAGCAACAAGATAGACTGATGGATAAAAGTATTCTTCAGCGTCAATCGCCTATTGCAGCACTGAAGTTGGTATATTCTCTGTTTAAAAAATGCGAGGTGTCAGAAGAAATACAGTTGGCAAGTCTGAGCATGTTCTTGTTGTGAGTTGCTTGAAAGGAGTGTACCACGAGTTGGCACATTTTTGATATGTGAATGTTACCTTTACATAGAACAAAAAATAATGAACCATTGTCTCCCTTTGCTTTCTTTAGGTTGTAACACACCCACCGACAAAACTGGATGCAGAGACCACTCACTTTATTGGCTCAAAAAACTGTCTGTGTAGGTCTACAGCCTCTTGGAACACTTATCAAGTGTCAGCAACTCTGGAAAGGGTGTAGAGCCTTTTCTGTCTCTTCATGCTCTAAACCTCTATCTCCAACTGTTCATGCGTTAAATTTTTCCCGGCCAATCCATCATTTCTCCTCGGTATCCAGACTCCCCCAGAACGATCCTACCCGGCTTTCCCTACATCAGTGTTTCTCCGACCAGCCAGACATGGCAGAACAGAGGTTCATGGTGGAGTACGCCAAGCGCGGTACTGCAGGATGTAAGAAATGCAAGGACAAAATCCCAAAAGAAGTGGTGCGCATAGGGAAGATTGTGCCAAACCCCTTCAGCGAGTCTGCGGGGGAGATGAAAGAGTGGTATCATGTGAAGTGTATATTTGAGAAGCTGGAAAGGGCAAGAGCCACCACGAAGAAGATTGAGGACATCACAGATCTGGAGGGCTGGGAGGAGCTGGAGGACCAAGACAAGGAGGTCATTAATAAACATGTTGCAGGTACAACAGGCACACACTCAAAACTTTACTTTACAATAACTTTTTTTATACTACTCAAAAGCCATAAAGTTGTTGCATTACATTTTTTTTTGTGGATTCTAGGCAGTTTTAAAACTCACTGGGAACTGTTGTGTAGTGGCATTGATCTTTGACCTTTCTAGAGAGCACATAAAAAGAAGGTTTTCCCATTTGGAAAGTCAGCAGTCAATTAAACTGGCCAGAGGCTGCAGTACAGTATTGATACTAACTTATCTGTCCACAGAACCTCAACTTGCAATATTGCACAACCAGTTAAAGAGCACCAGTCGATTGATTCACATTTGCAAAGGAGATTCATGTCATTAAGTCAATAAGTGATGGATAGAAAGAGAATCCAGAGGCATCACACATCAGTACAGATATCTCTGAAACAAGTACTCCTGCTATTATTAGTATTTTTTACCCTTAATATCTAGTGATTTGGCATTACTCGGTCAACTATAAATGAGTTGGTGTATTTTACTAGACACCATGCTAGGTGTGTCTCACATCATTTCACCTAATGGCATTTTACCAGTTCAACCAGTACAACTAATTAGACAGGTTAACACCCTTGAGAGCATCATAGATGAGAACGTGTTCTCAGGATATGTTCACATCATTAGGCAGTGTGATGCTACTCTGCCATGTTGTACCTGGGCTGGTGTTGAAAAAACATCTCAGTAATAAAAATCCTATATCTTCCCATCCCTAATCTAGACATGACCCTAAACAATCAAATTAACAAAACAGATTCAAGATTAAGACAATAGAACAGCTAAAATGATGGTTGACGTGTGTGTGTGTATTGTACATGATTGTGTATGCATTGATATAGAGGTGTAATAGTGTGTCCATCCACATTCAGAGTTTACATCTTTGTTCTTGTTTAAGCTGTTTCACTTGTGTAATGAAAACTTAAATTGGTATGGTATCTCATTTCAAACGGTTCCTTATTTGTTCTAAAGCCATTCGTCTTGTCTTGTAGACCTGATGTCCAAAGTCAAGGCCAGTCCAAAGAAGAAGGTGCAGGCCAAGGTGAACAATACTGGTCAGCTGATGGCTCCTCCTGCTGACCCATCTGTCAACGCTCCACGCAAGTTCTCAGGCTTCACTGGTAAGATATGACATCTCTAGTCAAGTGGTTTCTTATTTGCTGTAAAGCAAAATTACAAATAATACTAAACAAATAAACCATCCTGACGTTTTTTTCCAAGCTTTAGAAACAAAGGTAGTCAACTTTTATCCATTCCATTTTGGTAGGTACAACAGTTGATGGAAACGCGCCTATTTGGCATTTCTTTTTTTGCATCACTTAAACAGTTCGCTTAAAATTTGCTTGACAATTGAATGGAAACACGACTACTGTCTGGGGTGTAGTAATAAATAGGTACATGCTTTTTGTTTGCATTAAGCCACAGTACAAAGGATGATCAGTAAATTCAGAAACTAACAAATATTTGTTTAAACTGTTAAAATCAGGAGCTTGACTTTTTGTTCCACTGTGAATGTAGCAGAAGTATTTGCTCTGTCAAATTGGTCTCATCGTATCTACTGTTCCACTTCACTGTCCTACCAGCTGCGAAAGCTGGCAGCTCCAGCAGCTCCGGCGGCTCCAGCAGCCCGGGACCATCCTCTTCCTCCGCCGGTGTCAGCCAAGACAGCCCCCTGTCCAGGCAGCTTTGTGACCTCCAGCACAAGGACTGCCTCTTCAGAGAGTTCCGCAAGCTCTGTGCCATGGTGGCAGAACACAACAGCTACAATGTCAAGACACAGATTATTGAAAAGTTCCTCAGGAAGGGCTCAGGAGGAGGTTGGTGTTTATGCGCTTTAGGAGATTTCAGCATGTGACAGAATCTACAACTAAATGTTAGTCATAAATCTTCTTTTCTTCCATCCCAGATAAGTTCCATGGAGATCTTTACCTGACGGTGAAACTGCTCCTGCCAGGCGTTGTAAAAAGCGTCTACAACCTCAATGACAAGCAGATCGTAAAGATTTTCAGCCGCATATTGAAGTGCGACCAAGATGACATGGTGCGGGATCTGGAGCAGGTCTGTGATCCATATGTTCTCACACATCAGCTCTTATTCTTTGCAACTGTTCAAACGTATGCTGAATGTTTTATTTAAGAATTAAAAACCTTCTCACCAGCGGTTATTCAAAGCAGTTTTATTTATATTTTTAAGACTGAAAATAAGTTTCTCAGGGGATTTCCATCTGGGCCAATTATAGTCTCTTGACGTTGTGTCTTGAAAATGAAGACAGAGGAACTAATGTCAAAAACGACACTTGTAAAATATAGTGGGTGTCTTTTTTTTCCCTGAAGGGTGATGTGTCTGAGACGGTGAGGATGTTCTTCGAGGACAGTAAGTTTCCCGCGGCTACCAAGAGCCTCCTGACCATCCAGGACGTGGACGCCTCACTAACCCGCCTCGCCCAGCTGACCAAGGAGGATGAGCAGCAGATTGAGCTGGAGGAAATCTCCAAAAAGTAATGCAGTGCATCATCATTTTCATATCAATTAGTGTGGGTAGTAAAGAGTATAGTTAAGGTAATTCAGTTTTGTTTGTTTATTTGTTTCGCACATATAAAAAGACAGTAAAATACAACTCACATGAAAGGAATGTAAAATATGTGTGAGGGTGTGGTAGAAACCTATAATGGCTTATATAAAAACCACACCCAAAGGACAGACAATAGGTACAAATATTACCATGACAAAAATCACCAGTACATTTTAGATATTAGTGACATTAGTACAACATTTCTTAATATAATATATATAATATATCTGCCATGGTGGCAGGTGACCTGTATTTTTTACCTAATTTCATCCCCTGTTAACACTAGTTATAGTAATAACACAAGTTATCATGTGTGGCCTTGTCTTTTGCAGTCGTACTTGACGTCTCTATTTTGGTGTCATTGTTCACGAAGCTTTTTCAAAAAGCAGACAGTTCACTACGAACATGTATAAAAGCCAGGGAGACGGATTGTTTGATTTCTTTTCACAGCATTTGTAAATGTTGCCATTATTTGTTTCGTCTTGTTTTGCTCGCTCTGCCTTTTTTATTGTTGGTATTTGTTGTTTTTTTTCCCTTCTTTTTGTTTGTCTGCCTGAGGCATGTCTAACACACACAAATACTAGACATCTGTATTTGACATTCTCCCCTCCACAGTAGCAGCTGCCAGAGTGGGACTATGTTTATTTGTCATAAACAACATCTTGCTAGCTGTAAACCGGCAGAAGCAATATTTTGTGCTGTACTGAATAAAACGTCTACTTGTGTCATATGACATTGATAGGGCAGTTTTTTTTTCTAAAAGACTTACGATTTCTCTACCAAGTAATGTAATTATTTAATATTTACTACTTGTGTGGTTTTATTTTAGAACCTTTCTGGTCGTAACAGCTAAATCTCTGCTTCATGAAATGCTGTAATACTCCGACATTAGCTTCACAATTTTCCCCCCAGTGATAATCTGCCCTCTCTTCTCATCACAGATGCACCGGTAATGACCTGAAATGCATCATTCGTCTTATTAAACACGACTTGAAGATGAACTCTGGAGCAAAACACGTGTAAGTGTCTTTGTCTTCTGCATAGAAGTTAATATACACTTTGATTATGTTTTCATACCGATCTGGAACTCCTCTTGATTATTGCCTGTTTATGCAGCTTGGATGCCGTGGATCCAAATGCCTACGATGCCTTCAAGGCCTCGCGTAACCTGGGTGACGTGATTGAGCGGGTGTTGAGGAATCAGCAGGAGGCGTCTAACGGCTCAGGACCCAGGAAGCTCCTCACTGTGGAGGCCTCGCTCATGACCCCCGTTCAGCCCATGTTGGTGAGTAGCACTACTACAATGAACAGTTCTCTCTGATTTAACCGTTAAGTCTGCATGTGATACAATTCAAGGCAGACTTTTCAGAACCGCAGTGATTTAAGGAAGTCACATTACCAAACAGTGTGAAGGAATTTGACTTGAATAGGAAAGGGAGGATTTCATACATAATTAAAAAAAAATAAAAGTCACTAATGCTTTTTAAACATGAGTTCTAGAGAAAATCACAAAGCTAAAAAAGAGAGGAGATTGAATGAGGTCCCTTAATTCCTTCACATTAAGGGGTAACCTTCACAAGATGAAGAGAATACGATGTTCAAAGTGTTTCCAGCTGATGGCCCAGACAGCAGCTGGACCTACCAGATAACGCTCTACTCTAAACATGTGATTTATAAATGCAGCTATTAATTCAGCATGATTTAAAGTGTGTGTGCTTTCCAAAAAAATCTACAGACCATTAAATTGCACATTACACAGCAGACTTTTAATTACACAATATAAAAGTAAATTGAAATTCACAGTCCAGTTCCCAACTTCCCAGAGGCTCACAAATTCAGTGTTTCAGTTTGAACTTCGGTCTCTTTTTAACATTAGTTTGGAGAAGATGAAAAGCTACATCCCCTTCCTGTTACATCCAGTAGACGCATTACAAAGGAAGGAAGGAATCAAGGAAAAAAGGAAGGGAGAAACATGGAGTTCAGTAACTAAAACATTGTATGGACATGTGTAATTTAGGCGGGTGAGCTTTGAAATACGGTTATTGCACTCAGAGCAGCAGGTGAATGTGCAGTCTCATCGCCAGCATAGTCATATCGATTAGTGCAATATTACCAGAATACACTGCTAGAACACTGAGAAGGATAAATTAGGTTTTATGTGATTATTGAGACAAACGCATGTCCACCAGAGAATTGAGTTTACGATGCAGTTTTGCTGAGTACAGTGCAGGCTTTTTATTATTGCTCCCTCCTTTATTTAAAACCAACACCTTGATGCAACACGTAGGTCTTAGTTTTGTAGGTGTGACCATAATTTATAGTTTATCTTATTTATTGTGAACATCACAGTAGCATTACTCCTGTAATATACAAGGACTAGATGCACTATGTCTATATCTAAGTGCTGTGTGGGAAGAGAAGGTGGAAGGTGACAAAAGTAAAGAGAGATTTTGGTAAAGTTTTATGTTTTTAAAACACATGTTAGTCTCTTTTCGTCAACAATATTGCATGTTTGATATCGTCACCGTTGGTTTTTAATGATGCCGTCTCGTCATCGTCTCGTCTTAGTCGTGGAAAAAAAGATCGTGGACGAACATATTTCGTCATAGTTTTCGTTAACAAAATGAACACTGTCTACAACAAAGTCTGACGGGTCAAGAAACACAAGCAGTGAGACGATCAGACAGGTTGAAATCAACTCAATAGTTTAGATTACAGTATCGAAACCAAATCTTCTAAATAAGTCTGGCTGACCCAGCGGTTTGTTTCCAACCTGTCTGATTGTCTGACTACTCGTGTTTCTTGACCCATCAGACTTCTTTTCAGTTATGTCTCAGTTATGTTCCCATATCTCAGCAGTTCACTTGGTGAGTACAACGGAATACAACAAGAATAATGGGCCAAAAGCACAAAAATAAAATGCAAATTACAAAAAAAGAATGATCCCTTAAGGGGATCTGAAAATGTCCATTGACAGCAAAGTCTAAAAGAGAGGCTCACTTTTGCCACTGGAGCAACTAGGGGAAACTTTTAATGAAAAGTAATTCTATATGAGAGTTTGGTTCCCTGCTGAGGGTCTTGTTGTTGTTTTCCTTTCAGGCGGAGGCATGTAAATCCATCGAGTACGCCATGAAGAAATGCCCCAACGGGATGTACTCTGAGATCAAGTATGATGGAGAACGTGTGCAAGTCCACAAGAACGGAGACAACTTCAGCTACTTCAGCCGCAGCCTCAAGCCAGTCTTACCACACAAAGTCAGTCTCATCACACACACACCCACACACACACACACACATTTACTGTACAAAGGCGCACACACACAGCCTGTGAAGTTGTATACCAATTAGTATGACAATGCATGTCAGTTCCTCAGGTTTGCCCCGGCAGGATTAGCAACTTAAAGGTATTTTCCCAGCGTGAAATTCAGACATTTCTCACAGTGATTTTCCAGCATTTGCTCTCTCAGTGGGAGGCAGAGAGCCTTAAAACATGCAGATAAATAGCTCCACATCATGTTCATTAGCCTTTTCAAACCACTAGAGGTTGCTGCTGTGCACAAAATATATACCAGCCTCCAGTAAACTTCAGTAAAGACCACCAGGTACTAAAACACAAGAAGCCTTTTATATGCACAAGCAATGTGCCTCGACCCATCTAAATGCTTATTGGGGCTTCTCTACTTCTTTTTTCTTACGTTTCTCACAATTCTACAGGCTTTTTAATGCTAAAAAGTATGTTTTTCCAAGCTCCTACTTCAACTTCACACATTAGAATTGATGACAATATCTGGAGGAACACCGCTCAGTTACTCGGTGCTGTGACGTAGGTTACCACAGTAAGCTAATCAATAAGGTTATGAATATTGTGAATGCTAGCACTAGCTGAGTCAAAGTTAGCTGTGCTAAGTTTGGAAATAACTGAAAGAGTTGGTTCTGATTTTTTGAAGTGGGGTTGTATGTATACTCCCGTATTCTGAGAGGTAAAAGTACTGCTTTTATCAATGGTGTCTGGTGGCTTTGAAGACAGCGATATAACAGCTTCAGTTCCCCTCTTCAAAGCCACCAGACTCCATTCACGAAAACAGTAATTTTACATCTCAGAACACAGGAGTTGCTGGTCTACCGCTGCATCGATCGGTTAGTTAGTTTGTGTTATTGTGTGACTTTCGGATCTGAACTAACGTGGCGTCCACAGCAGTACGTTGCTCAGCTTCCTGCCGGTACTCCTGTCTGCTTCTCCAAACTGGGAGCATGCCGACCACCATTTAGTTACTGTATGTGACGTTAATACACTGACTATAAGGAAGTATATATACTGTACATGTAGCAGCGTCATCATGCAGAAACCTACCTCAGGTCACGTGGGAAAACATTTTTTGAAGGGCTTGAAGGGAAAATATCATTTTGACTCTAAAACTTACATACTTTGACCCAAATGTGAATGTTCAGATTTGAATACATAAGGAACACCACTGAGAAGATACAGAATGATATAAAAACTTCAGAAGCTACTATCTTTTCCTCCTGGGGCTTGTTTCTGTTTTAGTGTGGCCCAGGTTTTGTCTTTTATCCTGGTTATCTTTAGACATGTTGCCCTTGCTACCCATCAGCCCAAATGGGTGATTATGGACCCTCAGCCACAGTAATTAGGCAATTAATGTTAATGTTAGGTTAACGCTCTGTATAATAGTCCAAGTTTCCTAATGTGTTTTATTCTGATAAATGATATCACTGTAGAACAGTTCAGATTATGGAACATGGATAAAATGAGGAAGATCAAATGTGTTGTATTATGCATCAATTTTGTCATTTCATCTACACTTCTATCAGGTCAACGCACCTTATTATTTAGGCCGTGGGATGGTGCCAGTCTCTCTTAGGTCTTGCTGAAATAATTGTTTCAAACATGTCTTATTTCTACTCTAAGCCCTGTGTGTGTGTGTGTCTGTGTGTGTCCATGTTGGTGTTTCAGGTGGCCCATTTCAAGGAATACATCCCTCAGGCTTTCCCTGGAGGCCACAGTATGATATTGGATGCTGAAGTCCTTCTAATTGACACAAAGACCAGTAAACCCCTGCCCTTTGGGACTTTGGGTGTACACAAGGTGAGAACACTACAGCCAATTTGCACCTTCTTTTTTTTTTTCTTATCATGATTTTGTTGTTGTCACACGTCACACTTTCCTCTCCCTTCAGAAAGCAGCCTTTCAAGATGCCAAAGTGTGCCTTTTTGTGTTCGATTGCATCTACTTCAACGGCGTGAGTCTCATGGAGAGGTAATGTGTGTTTTCATCCCATTCACGGTCTTAAAAAAAACGTCTTCGGAGTTTCTTCACTTTGAGTACTAGTCCTATTATGTCTGGTAGAAAGCAGCCTTTCAAGATGCCAAAGTGTGCCTTTTTGTGTTCGATTGCATCTACTTCAACGGCGTGAGTCTCATGGAGAGGTAATGTGTGTTTTCATTCCATTAACTGTCTTAAAAGAAACGTCTTCGGATTTTCTTAAGTATAATTTTTGAGCATCTTTCATATATATAAACACAAAAACTAAAGCCCAGCCAAGTTTGATTCATACGTGTTTATTTTTAAACATACACTACATTTTTATCACAGATGTAGTTTACATTAAAAATTATGAACATTGTAAATACACACTGTCTTACATTTATTATTACATATCATCATATTCTCCAGGCCGCTGTCTGAACGCAGAAAGTTCCTGCATGACAACATGGTGGAGGTGACCAACAGGATCCTGTTCTCAGAGATGAAACACGTCACTGTAAGTAAAACTCTGAATATGTCTTTCTGCTTTATGAATACATCTGTAATAGCTCATGGTATCATTATATATATGTGTGTGTATGTGTGTATCAGAGGGCAGGAGATCTGGCTCAAATGATAACTCGTGTCATCAGAGAAGGACTTGAAGGCCTGGTGCTAAAAGATTTGAAGGTGAGTTGCTTTTTTATCTCCAATTGAAAAGAAACTGATGGGAATATGCATCTTATGTACACAACAGCGTGAACACAATGAGCAAGTTACACTTACTACACATAACTACATTATAAGTAGTTATACAATCATTTAAATTACAGATGTAGCTGAAACGTTATGATGATCAAGCTGTGAATATCTGTGTGTCTCAGGGTACCTATGAACCGGGGAAGCGCCACTGGCTGAAGGTGAAGAAGGACTACTTGAACGAAGGGGCGATGGCCGACACGGCTGACCTGGTGGTGCTGGGGGCCTTCTATGGAAAAGGCTCAAACGGTCAGTAAAGACCTAAACAACGTCTTTTCCACTTCTTGATGCCCCTTTTTGTGTTTATTGTTTTTTAGTAGGGCTGTCAAAGTTAACGCCATAATAACGCCTTAACGCAAATTTGTTTTAACCACTAAATTCATTAATGCAACTTGCGATTTTTAGGTTGTAGCTCAGTTTTAAAGCTAGTTAGAGTGGAGATACTGGTATCATATGAAACAAGAAAACCTAAGGAATCCATTGGTAACAACCATGTCATACTAGCTTGTCGTTAATGAGGTTAGATAACGCTGCAAACTTGCGCTAAATTTTGTTGAGGAAAAACTGTAATGGCCATTTTCAAAGGAGTCCCCTTGACCTCTGACCTCAAGATATGTGAATGTAAATGGGTTCTATGGTTACCCACAAGTCTCCCCTTTACAGACATGTCCACTTTATGATAATCACATGCAGTTTGGGGGCAAGTCATAGTCAAGTCAGCACACTGACACACTGACAGCTGTTGTTGCCTGTTGGGCTGCAGTTTGTCATGTTATGATTTGAGCATATTGTTTTATGCTAAATGCAGTACCTGTGAGGGTTTCTGGATCAATATCTGGCATTGTTTTGTGTTGTTAATTGATTTCTTTTGCATAAATAAGCATATTTGTCCACTCCCATGTTGATAAGAGTATTAAATACTTGACAAATCTCCCTTTAAGGTTCATTTTCAACAGATAAAAAATGTGCAATTAAATATTTTAATCAAGTGACAGCCCTTGTTAAAATATAATCTGTATGACCTAAAATATGTTAAGATTCTGTATGAACTTTACTCAGACAGGATGGTGAAATGAACAACAGTACAACTCTAGTACAGTAGCATTTCATGTGAACAATAAGCAGAGGATACCAGTGGGTAAAGCATACAAGCAGACAAGATATGGGAGCCATTGAGGAGGCTCGGTAATGAGCATATAACACAACGGAAGCATAACAAATGCTAAAACAAAGGTACAAATCTCCAAAGCATGGCTAATGAAGACGGCTCATGCAGTGTGAAGACGAGCTAATAGAGCAGAAACAACAAATCAGACGCTTGTCATAACATACTGTGGGACAAAAGTGGGAAGTAGAAAAACAACAGCTGGAAAAAGAGACCTTTAAAAGTGGATTTGAGGAGGCGAGTTTTGGGAAGTGAAATGATACAGTGCAGGAGTATATTCTATATATCCACTGGCAGCACTTTCCTGAAGTTCCCACCTAATGCCATGTGTGTTCTTCTACCCACCAGGGGGCATCATGTCCAGTTTTCTAATGGGCTGTTACGACCCACACTCCAAGAAATGGTGCACAGTCACCAAGTGCTCTGGAGGCTACGATGACGCCACCTTGGCCCGGCTCCAGAAAGAGCTGGACGTGATCAAAATCAGCAAGGTCAGAGAGGATCCACTTAGAGGCCTGTCTGGAATATTGAGCTGATGTAATAAAACTCAAGATTAATCATTTGTGTGTGTGTGTGTGTCTTTGTGTAGGACCCAAGCAAAATCCCAGGCTGGCTGAAAATCATCAAGAACTATTATCCAGATTTCATTATTCGTGATCCTCAGGTGAGATTTCACTATTCAGCACATTTATATTTCCCAGTGGGGTCTGTTCATGCACAGCCGGTTGTATGTCTGCAGACCTTTAAATTAAGTGATGAGCAAAAAGCATCTCTTGCAATATGTGTTCTGCAGGAATTTCTCCAAATAAATGATGTCAAACGTCCTGAGATAATGATCACCCACGCTGCAGAGCCGGGAGGTGTTTTCAACCTGAAAATAGTCGTGCACGAAAACACTTTTTAACTTCAGGGATTGAAGACATTTGATTGAAACGACCTTTTCTGGCTTTCAAGTCTGAAAATAGAACCTAGTAATGAAATCCACAAACTTCTTTCCTTAAACAGCAATAGTCGTGGATTTCCCCCCCACGTTTGAGCAGAAGTTAGAATTGCTTTTTTTTTCATTTTATGGAAAAGCAGTCATATATTTGCTTTGTCATTTATGTTTCACCTGCCGCTGCTTTGTTTCCTCTGCTGCAGCAAGCACCTGTCTGGGAGATCACAGGCGCAGAGTTTTCCAAATCAGAAATGCACACCGCTGATGGCATCTCTATCCGCTTTCCCCGCATGACGCGCATCCGTGATGACAAGGACTGGAAGACTGCTACCAACTTGCACCAGCTTAAAGTAGGATATCACCTTTTTGATTCAAGTACACATGCCATAGTCTGACGCATTGGTGTTGTTAATGTATAGTTCTCCATGAGTGCATGAAGAAAGAGTTAACTTTTGACACCCTTTGTTGATCAGACACGGCTCATTCAAGGGCATGACTTGTAGAAAATGTTTTCTTAAATGCAGTTAATTGAAGGCACCATGGGATATAATTAACCACTAACGATTAAGTTTCAATGAGATGGCAATCACAAAAGATGCCTTAGAAATCAGTTACTCATTTGTTACCGAATACCCAAAGTGTATGTCCTGGGACTGTTTGTTGCTGATAACTTGCAATTTCCATCCAAATATCTAATGGAAGGTGGGTGAGAAAGGGAGGTAATGTGATATAGGTGATGGGAGGAATGGAATAATTGAGCCTGCTGTTTAACAATGCACTGCATAAGTTAGGTATGATTTAAATGTCGAGGACCAAATTTGCCGTCAAACATCCTGCAAACATTGACAAATGAGTTGAAATATTGGCTGAGGCAGTAAAACACGCCTGCGCTAAATTACTTGAATGCAACACCGGTCTTCAATCTCTCGTGACACGAAACATTACATCTCTTGGCTGAAGCCCATGTGGTCATTTCATCACTCTGCTTAGGAGCTGTTCCGCATATCAAAGGAGAACTGTGACTTTAAAGTGACAGCTGGACCATCTACATCCAACGATGATAAGGGCTCCTCGGGAGGGGACAGTGGAGAAAGCTCCCCGTCGTCCTCATCCCATGGAAGTGCTCCACCCAAGAAGACCAGTAAGTATATTAACCAGCAACATAAAGGGGAGGACGAGAAAGGCATGGTACCAGTTTCACTATTAAAAAGTCATAGTATAGTATGTCGTAAAATGTCATGCAAAAAAATAGTATAGTATGTCGTAAATTAGCAATAAAAAGTCATAGTATAGTATGTCGAA